>PISX010003433.1:0-137367 GCA_004024625.1 Mellivora capensis | reverse complement strand
TACCTGCCCACTGGCGTCTTCTGCCCCCGTAGAGATCCTGACGTCCCACTGGCATCTTCTGCCCCCGTAGAGATCCTGACGAGTAGAATTTTGATCTCAGGCTGATTTCATGAGTGATCGGAGTTCCTTGGTAGGTAATCAGCTCACTTTAGGGGACAGGTTGAACCAGAGCCTCCTCCTAGTTCCCCGCCATCTTCCTCTCTCCTGGGCTTTGACTTTAAATTCAATCTTTTTTTAAAAATTCAGTCTTGTTAAATAGAAAGGCATGTAAACAAGTATAATGTAATGCAATGAAATGTTCATCAGTTCAAGTTCTCATTAGCAGCACATCCTAAAGTTATTGATATGGAATCAAACTCAGATTAGTAAAATTAAGTGATGGGACTTTTTTCAATAAAAATGGAAACATCTTATTTAGAAAATGAACACATATGATAGATTTTAGCATATCTCTCAGAAGCTAGATTGATATAACTGTTTCATTTTACATATAGAGAAATGTAAACTTGAACACGAAAGGCTCAATTTGTATTGAATTTCCTTGTCTTCAAAGAAAAGAAACAGGGGCGTCTGGGTGGCTCAGTGGGTTAAAGCCTCTGCCTTCGGCTTAGGTCATGATCTCAGGGTCCTGGGATGGAGCCTGCTTCCTCCTCTCTCTCTGCCTGCCTCTCTGCCTACTTGTGATCTCTGTCTGTCAAATAAATAAATAATTTCTTTAAAAAAAAAAAAAAGAAAGAAAAGAAACAAGAAGGTAGTGACCAACATTTTCATTGGTGTATCATCAACTACTTGCCTACCACGCTCAAAAGCTGTTGTGATCATCAAGGGAAAGAAAATACACTAGTGACTAACTGGGGGAAATGGAATAGGTATTGATGCTATTCACCACAGGTATGCTCTTACCATTTATTTTCCTGGATGGATTAATGACAGGATACAGACCCTGGGTTTTTTAAAAGCAGAAAGATCCTCCCAACATACCAGTATAGTGAATTGAAAAGCAACAGCATACTATCTTCCTGTCTTCTTTTTCTTCTTTTATTTCTTGGTTGGAGTTATAGAAAAAGCTTAATCAAAAAAAAAAAAAAAGAAGGAAAATTTTGGCCAAGCCATGGGATCAACTCAGGATATCATTAGAACCCAGATTTTGGATAACCACAGTTTCTTAAAATGTCCAGTGGGTTGAATTTCTTCTCTGACGTCTGATACCAACCATGAAAGCTAAGAACTCTTGAGAGGAAGCAGGCAACCACCAAACACAATGGGATTTATTCCTTCATCCTGGTTTTAAAAAAGAGGATCTTAAAAATCAAACATCTTAGCCTAGAAAGCTTCACAAGCCTTTTCTCAAATACCTCTGAGAAACTTTGTATTTTGTAGCTTAGCATTAGTCCATCCCACTCACACGAGATTCCCAGCTCTAAGACTCTCACTTGGAGAGGATGGAATATATATATATACATATATATATGTATATATATATATAAAGATATAGTCTGGATTTTGCCTTTGATAAAATCTTTTCAACAAGAACATTAGTACAACAGGTTTTGGAATCGAGCTTCTGAATAATGGGCAAGTGAAATATAGGCTGGTTTTGTTAACCTCCCTAGAAAGCTAATTAAGGCTATATGTTTCTGTATTGGCTGAAGAAACTTTATTTTTTCCTTTAAGAAATCACAGAAAAATGCAAGCTTTTATAATGAGAAATAATTGTCCCTTTGCTAGTTTCAAAGGCTTTGAGGACATTGGTTTGTTAACCCCACATACCATCTGGAGGGAACATGGAACTGGTAGCTAGAAGGCCGGAGTTACGGTCTTGAATCTAACGTGCGCTTCTCTCTTGCCCATGGTCATTCATCTCTTCTGGAAGGGATCATTAATGCTTAGCAAGTAACTCACATGCTTTCCAACATTTTCTAGCATCCCCTGTAGTGAGGTTGGAGTCATGTGACAAAAGCCTCACATTAACCCAGGAGGAGATGATTGCCACTTCCAATCTGAGGGAGTTAAGTGAAATAGGGTAAGTTTTCAATGATCTCTGTCATCTGCAAAGCAGTGAGCAAAGGATTTCAAATAGCAGAGTAGCAAGATGGAAAGAAGGAAATCTCTGCCTTGTAAAAAGTGGAGGAAAACCACTTGCTCGCTATGACATGAGCAAGAAGCAAACCTTTGTTGTGTTAAGCCACTCCAAACTGGGAGTGGTTTTTTACCATAGATTATAAATCCATATTTCCCAGCTGTATTTCTGCCCAACCCATAAGATTAACTATGGGGCCAATCAAACTGACCATTAATAAAATGTTAAATTATTCCTGTCCACTATGTGTTCACTTAGATGTGATGCAACTCTCTGATTCAAAGATGATACAGCCTTCAAAGTCCTAACTTTCAACCCAGGGACTTACCTATTAGACTGTAGTGTCTGACAGTGTACATGTTATAGGGTGTCCATTTTAAACTGGTGAAAAGAAATCCATCCCCAGACCCCTTTAGTTTTAAGAAGGTTACTAAAACCTTATCATAGGTCCCAGAGTTGTTTCATCCCTTGAAATTGGAAACTCAGTGCATTTGTAACCAGTGGGCAGTTTCTTGTCTACGTAGCCAGAGTGGACATAGTTGCAATGATCAAGCATCAGAATGTAAATTGCAATATACAAACACAAATATTAATGAGGATTAAATGAGTAAATGTCTGTAAAAGTATTTGGAATAGAGGCCAGCACCGAATTAACCAAGACTGTGGCCTAAGGCAATTCCATTTCCACTGAGTAGCATTTTTTATTTAACTACCGATTCTGTTATTTAGTAGTCTGTGCAAAATTTTGCCATGGGGCCATGTAAATCTTTTCTCTGACTTTTTTGTAGTGTTTTTCCTAATGGCTAAGTATGTGTCTCTACAAGTAAATTAAAGGCAAGGCTTGACATATAGTGAATGTTGGTTGTATAAACAGTATCCTATGTAACAAAGGCTTGCAAAAGTGAATTCTCTTTTAGCATAATTTGGACTTTAATAGATATTCACATATGTGAAGTTTCTATCACTACTGTATCTTGCCTCTGGGACATTTTGATCTTCTGTATTAAGAGAGTACCATATAAATCCTGTCACTGGGAAAACTAATTTGTTCACACAGTTATGTCACTTATGTTCTTCTTACCAAAAATCTTATCATTTTGCCTGTCTTTTCATAGGCAAATATTACAATTCCAATCCTTCCTTCTGGATTATGTCTATAAAATCTCATTTGTGCTTTGTTTTTGTTTGCTGATTTGTCACCATTGTATTCTGACATAATCCTATTTACAGTTTCAGAGGTACTCACTGGATTGTATATTTGCCTTATGTTAAATTACAGGCTATGTTTTTAAAAATTGTTGTATTCTATTCATTGCATTCTTAGTTACAGAGGCCATGTCACTCTTGCCTACTATTTTAATATAAACCACATCTTTTGTTTCTTAGTACCAAATGATCTTTTCTCATAGGTATATTTTTCTAACCCTACCATGATTATTGTTTTTCCCTAAACCTTTCCAATTCTTTATCTCCTTAGGGATAATCTAGTGGGATAATTATGTGGAAAAATGGAAGGTGTGTTGGCTTTGGGTTTGGAAGTCTGGGTTACTACTTGGTACTTAATGTCACTTGCTGCTGAACAACATATTTAATTTCCTTGAACCTCATTTTTCTTTCATGTAAAAGGAGAATAATATGCAATATAGGATAAGGACCAAGAACATAGACTCTGAAGCTAGTTTGAAGTTTGGATCTCCCATTTACCGACTGTGTTACCTTTGGCAAATTACTTAACCCTCAGTGGCTCAGTTTCCATGGTGGAAAAAAGGGGAACTAGTATCTACCTCATATGGTGATCCTGAGGAACACACAGACTCATACTCGATTTATCTTTCAGATTACAATGGAGATGCTCAAAAGGAAGCTTGCAGTATTGGCACTCTCAAGGGTGGTAGTGAATACTATTTCTGTGTAAATCATGATCCTTTGACTCTAGTTCAGGGCTCAGTAGACTTTGTTTGCCAAGGGTCAGAGAGTAAATATTTTACCCTTTGTGGGACACCATTGTATAGCAGAAACAACTACAGATAACATGACTCTATTCCAATAAAACTTTATTTACTGAAAATAGGCTTTGGACTAGACTGACCTTGGCCCACAGGTCATACTCTGCTGACCCCTGATTAAACTGATGGTTAACAAGCAAACTGGATACCATAAAGCCATTATGCCTTTTCTTCTCAAATGACAAGTACTCAAAGTCTGTTGTTCTGTCTCCGGCTTTGTTTCCTTTCACCAGTATGAATCTGTTTCTATTTTCAATTGTTTGACAAAACAAGCTTTCCTCGCTGTGTACCAGAGAAGACCTCAGTCTTACAGTGTCAATTTGGAGTTAAATGGAATTAAGAATAACTTTTTAGAATCCAATTTGCTCATGATAAGAAGAGATTCTCTCTTTTGTCATGATGTCTATTAAGTCTATAATCTAATGATTCTGCTTTTTCCAGAAAAGTGTTCTGATTCTGCTTCTTTCCTCAGGGGTCATATATGCATAGTTGATGTACTATGCATGATATGTTCAATATTACTGGGTCTTGATTTATTCTTCTTATTGAATCTTCATGTTGATACAAATTTATTGCTGCCAAAATATTGGTTTGGATCTAGATTTATATCATGCTTTCTGAGTATAAACCCCTAGCAGTTTTCAATATATACTGTGTGGGACTGGTTAAAAAAAAAAATTGGTAAAACTGAGGACAAAGTTGTACTCCTAAATAAAAGCATCTTAAAATTGACAAATGTTGTTGTGGTGGGCACGTTAATGTGTCTGAGTGCCAAATCACACTGTCATTTTTCCTTAGGAAATTTATTTATTTTCACAGCTCTTCTAGAAAAGGAAATTCTGTTAAGTGTTATTCGATAGTTTCACATTTTGGGGAGAGAAATTCTTTATAATGTTCTTAAAGGAAAAAACTAAATAGGTGTAGCAACATGTAAAAGAGTTGATAAGTGAAACTACAACATATAAAATTTCCCAATTTTTACAGTTTCATTGTATATTGAGTATTATATTTTAAATATTAAACCTTAAGATATAATAAAAACTCAAATACTGGATTACAATACCTTAAAATTATGCACAATAATACATATACATAAATGTTTAAAATTATTTTGAAAGTAATAGTTTTTAAATTTAGCTAATTAAATATTTGGCTTTTGTTTATTAGAGATTAAGGTAATTTGGAAATAGCAATTGTTATATATATGTTTTACTTCTACCTCATTCCTTTATAAATAAGATACTACCTTTTCTTCTTCTTTTGGAAATCTCTGGGGTCTCACTAATTTTAATTGTTCTATCACAAATTCTATTGAAAAACTTAAATTTTAAATATGCTTGATTTCACTCTAATCATTTCTCATTCTTACATTTGCCTTTGGGACAAGAGTCCCAAATTGGGTCTTGCACTTAAAAAAAGGTTAATAGACTTGGATTATAAATGGAATCTAACTTTCTCTTGGCTAATATTTTAGTATAAAAATAACCAAAGGACATATTTCATGGTGCTTTACACTTCATAAAACACTTTCATTACATTATCTCATTTCATCCTCCCAAGTTTGTTGGAAGAGTTATTTCCATTTTACCAGATGAGTACACACAAATAATGTGCAATGGAACCCAGGATTCAATCTTGGTCTGACTCCAGGTAAATCAAAATCAATGGCAATCAAAATGTAAATGAAACACTAATATAGAAATGTATAGTAGGAATAAACACACCGGGGAGAATAAAATTTAACTCAGAGCTATAATCATTAATGTGTGCAATCTTGAGGGCTTTGTACTAATGAAATGATTCTTAATTTTTTATATTGGATTTTTAAATGTTTAAAGGATATCACAATGGTAGAGAAAGTATAAAAATAGAAACTTTAGCCATAATCCCATCAGTCCAAAACAAATATCAGATCTATGTATTCACTTGTCTTTTTCCTTTAGGCAGTCCTGACTGTATGAAAGACCTCCTTTTTAATGACAAAACCTCATATATTTAGGAAGAGTAGGGTTGGGGTGAAGTGCATAGATCCCAAAGTGCAAAGGATCAGTGCTTTTTGTCTTGTGGGTAAGATATTTCCAAGGACTGGGTCCCCTCTCCCTTCTTCTCTTCTATCTAGACCTCAGATTTAGGATAATCAGCATAATCCCTCCCATCTCTGTTACAGAGAGCAGAGGGGGGAAAAAGGCAGTTCCTGGATAAGGTTAACTTTGGGAAGAGTAAATCTTGTTTGGTTCAAACATTTTATAGATCTGTGAGCCAGAAAATTAGGGATAGGCATCATGAATGCTAAAGAAATCTAGTTATTGGAAATTCTATATTTGAACAACTGCAGATGGAGTATATTCATAGTAAATATGGCATTTTGTGCTGCATTTTAAATTTATACTGTATTACTTATAACTTATGAAAATTGTTTCCATTGAGAGATCTGGTAAATATTAAATTCTCTGTTAGGTTAGCTTTAAATATATATATATATATATATATATATATATATATATACACATATACATATGTATATATATATCAGATGAGATATATATATATATATTTTTTAAGCTGATTTTAAGCTATTTAACTTTTAAGTGCACTTGGAATTTGTTTCAGTAAAGATTGCAAGTGGTAGAACTCAACAGAATATTACCATTTTGCTAAGTAGTTTCACAATTTATTAAAGAATCCTTTCTATTTTTTTTGCTGTATCATCTTTATTAAATATTGCATTCTTACAAGTGCCTAGAACCAAATTATTCAACCCATTGATCTATGGCTTTAGTCTTGTGCTAGGATGACCTTTTTCAAAAAGAAATATATGAACCCATCACTATATTTTGAGATTACTGGGCTCTGCCTTTGGCCTTTTGTCATAATGGTATGGACATGTTTGGGCTCTTATAATAGCAGTACCCCTACATTTGTGCATTAGATCTGTTCATCTCATGAAATAAAGGACAATACTTCCCCGATTGTCTCATCCTGGTTCATCCTTAATTTTCCCCTCCCTGGTGGATCATTCACAACAGCAGAGGATTATTATTCAATTTACATGATCTTACAAAAATAACTTCCCTGACCCCTCAAAGCTTTCTAACTACACCATTTCACTGGTCTCCTTTAAACAAGACTACTCAAAATGTTTTCCATGCTCTCTGCCTCCAATTTCTTTTCTACCCATTCTTCCTCGAATCCCTTTCAAGCAGGAATTTTTCCCCAACATTCTACTGAAATAGCTCTCTTGTCAGAGTCACCAGTGGCCTCAACGTTATTCAACACAACAGTCAAATCTGTTTCCATCCTACTCAAGCAATATCTGATACAATCACATCCTCCTCCTTGAATCCTCTCTTCACTTGACTTTTGGGAGTCATCCATCTCACTTTTCTTTCATCTTACTAGCCCCTCCTTCTCTCTCACTCTCTCTCTCTTTTTTTCTGGTTCGTCCTTGTTCCTGTTTCCTAAGATATTATCCAAAACATTCCTATATCACACAGTTTTTTTGGACTTGGACTTTGGGCTAGGGAGATTCTTGTACGCTATGTGGAATTGACTGGGGTCACTTGATAACTTTCAGCTAGTGGCTGATCTAGTCCAAATCTTTTCTAGGTGACTTCATTCATACCTGTTGCCTCAGTGAGGATAGCTGAAAGACCAAGCTCAGCAAGTTTCCTCTCCAAGTGGTCTCTCCACCAGGGGAACTGGACCTCATTCTTAGAGGTTTGGGCTCCAAGAGATCAAGACAAAAAGTGCCAGCACTTTGCAGCCTAGGCCTAGAACGGGCATCATGTCACTCCTGCTATGTACTTTATTGGTCAAAGCAGGCATAACTTTAAAGGAGAGGAAATAGACCCATCACTCATTGAGAGGAATATCAAAGAATTTGCTGCTAACTTTAACCTTTCAATATTTTTAACACCTGGCTTCTTAATGATGCTGAAGTATCTCAGAGCATGATCTTTAGACATCTCCTCCTCAATCTGCCTAATTTTTAATGAACTCATCCAGTCTCTTGGCTTTAATATGGTTTTAAATATGATAGGTTATTTCATGACTCCCCAAAATGCATTTATATATTGTAATTCAGAACTCAAGACTCTTAAATATCCAACTTTATGTCTAATACACCCAATATACTTTCTTAAATTCTGCACTTAGATCTCTAAAAGGACCAATACCTCCACTCCAGGACTCTCTGACTCCCTTAATTCTCACCATTTTATTTTTCTCCATTATGCTTCTTTCCATCTCTTGTTACCTTTTTAATTTTTGTTGATTTCTTCCTGTCAGAATGTGGGCTACACAAAGACAGGATCTTATTAGGATTAGGAGTCAGTTGAAAGTTGTATCCCCCAGTGCCTTTGGCTAAAGGAAAGTAGTTTGCTAAGGTAAAACCTCTTCATGAGCTATAAATAGATTAGGAATATTGGTTAGGTTTTAGGACATTTTATTGCTTTTCTTCATGACAATTAGGTTATGCTACCCAGTTTTTCTGAATTTTCATATATAATTTGCAAATAAAAAAGCTTCCTTTTGCTTTTGAAATTATTTCAAATAAAAAGTTCAACTGTAAATGAAATAGGAAGTTACATCTTCATTTTAGAGTGCATTTTAAATTGTGCTACAAAAGATATGACAAGACACTACAATAATATGTCTAAAATTTCACAAGGAATATGATATAAATCCTAGTTTTTATTAGTCAGTGAAGCCAGGACACCATCTGGCTATAGTAAACATAAGGGTATTATATCTTTTTAAAGATAAATGTTTTAAAGGAATGTTTTCCCAGTGTTATTAGAAGAACTTTATATTTAGAGGTTCTGATATATCTCATTTACTTTTATTCTCTGAAAATGGGCAAAGTCAAGAACATAGTACTCTTCTCTCTGCAAAGCTGTCTTTGTGTGCCACCTTAATCCTCTTGAAAATCTTATTTGTTGGGCTGGTAGTGATGACAATAGTACTTCCATATCCCATGGGTAAACATCACACCCATGTGCTTTGTTAAGGTCTTTATTGACTTCTGAGTGATACTGTGAAATCTGATAAGAGTCCTTTTGTGTTCTTTCATCAAGTAAAAATTTAGTATGTGGTTTTGCCTAGCAGAGTACCTAGCACTTAGTGGGTCAATCAAATAAACCGACATTAGAAAACCCAAGTACACCTACCACTAGCTGTACAACTTTGGGAAATTTTCCGAGTATCTCATGACCTCAGTTTTCTCTCTTCCTTTTTTTTTTTTAAAGAGATGGGGCAGGGGTGAAGAGAGAGGTAGAGAGAGAATATTAAGCAGGCTCCACACCCAGCATGAGGCTGATGCAATGCAGGGCTCTGTCTCACAATCCTGAGATCATGGCCTGAGCCAAAAATCAAGAATCTCTCAAACAATTGAGCCACCCAGGCACCCCATGACCTCAGTTTTCTTATGCATAAAATGGGGATAATACCTGCTTCCTAGAATTATAGTGTGGAATAAATGAGAATAAATGAAATAATACCTCTCCAGTGCCTATTAGCACAGTCTGGAACCTAATAAGCTCTCAAAAACTTTACTTTGTTACTTTTTTGTTTACTCTTCTTCTCTTTCACTATTTTTCTTTTCTTTCCCTTTCTTTTTTCCCTTTCTTTTTTCTTTCCCTTTCCTTTCCCTTTCCTTTTCCATTGACTATGTAAAGAAACTAAAGTAAATCTTCACAAGTATTGAATACGTGCTTCATTTTTGAAATAAGTGAATGTCTCACTGTCTGGTTGGTGCCTCAATTGTAGTTGTTCAATCAATGATTTATCTTAGTCTGGGAACAGTTTCATAAGAGCTTAAAATCTCTTAATGTTAATAATAGTGAAAACCTTATCTTTGGAAAGAAAGCAGAAAAAAATTACTATGTTACAGGTATTAAAAAAATATATAGATCAACAAGATGGTTTCATAAGTCATTCCCAACTTCATTGGCCCTCACAAGAAGACTAACTAACAGGAATCCACAGACAAGACACAATTGTGAAAATCCCAGACCCGAGAAGTGAGGCTGAAGCGTTCCCCTGGACAACAGAGCCTGAGAGGAACAGCACTAGAAGGGTAAGAGGCACAGTTTCACTATGACTGTATCCCTCTCCTCTGGGCTGGCACAGTGCAGAACTAATAGAGCCTCCATGGGCCTATGGTTTTTCTGGTGGGAAAGAGAGAGCCCAAGTTGGGCCTCCAGCTTTCTCAGCATTGCAGAATGCTTCCTGGGAGGCTTACTCAGGACCCTCATCATGGAATTACTGGAGGAATGTGTGGAGCAAGACTAATGGGGATCAGATAGAAATTGAGAGTTTCTCTAACCAGTACTCAGATCTTGGCAGACTGTGTTCCTGGCAACTAAGCAGAGATCTCAGCCAGTAGCTCTGCCCATCTGCAGAGTCCAGCTGATGGCCCCCTCCAGCCAGGGTGCTCAGTTGCCAGTTTTGCCTGATTTGGACCCCAGCAAATAAGCCATACTGGCCATGGAACACATCCTATAGGCCATCCAGTCAGGGGAGCACAATCCACAATCACTTATGGGGTGTAGCAAAAGCAGTTTTAGGAGGTAAGTTTAATTATAAACACATACATCAAGAAAAAAAATAAGCAACCTAACATTGTGCTTGAAGAGACTAGATAAAGGAGAACTTAATAAGCCAAAATTAGCAAAATGAAGGAAATAATAAAAATTAGAGCAGATAAATGAAAAAGAAAATAAAACAGTATAAAAGATTAATAAACCTAATAGTTTTTTCTTAAAGGATAACTAGAATTGACCAATATTTAGCTAGACTGAAGAAGAAAAAAGAGGATTCAAATAAATAAAATTATAAATGAGCAAAAAAAAAAAAAGAAAAAGAAAAAGAAAAAAGTCCTGAACAGACGAATAATGAGTAAGGAGTTTGAATCAATTAAAAACAACAACAACAAAAACCAAACCTCCTGACAACAGAAACCCCAGGACCAGATGGTTTCAGTTGGTGAATTCTACCAAACATTTGAAGAAAAATTAATGGTAAACATTTTCAAACTTTTCCAAAAAGTAAGAGGAGGGAACACTCCCCAACTCATTTTATAAGGCCAGAATTACCCTAATGCCAAAGCCAGAAAAGGACACTATAAGAAAAGGAAATTATCCATGATGAATAGAGATGTGAAAATTCTCACAAAATATCGGCAAATCTGATTCAAAAGTACATTGAAAGAATTATACACTGTGATCAAGTGGGATTTATTCCAGGGATGCAAGGATGTTTCAACACTTGCAAATCAATCAATATGATATATCACTTTAACAAATGAAAGATAAGAATCGTAGATCCTCTCAATAGATGCAGGAAAAAGTATGTGACAAAATACAGCATTCTTTCATGATAAAAACTCTCAGCAACGGGTGCCTGGGTGGCTCAGTCAGTTAAGTGTCTGCCTTCAGCTCAGGTCATGATCCCAGAGTCCCAGGATTGAGCCCCACATTGGGCTCCCTGCTCGGCGGGGAGACTGCTTCTCCCCCTCTCTCTACCACTCCCCCTGCTTGTGCTTGCTCTCTCTCTTTCTCTCTGTTAAATAAATAAATAAAATCTTAAAAAACAAAAACAAAACAAAAACCCAAAACTCTTAACGAATTGTAGTGCTGTATGAAATTGGTACAGCACCACCAAAGACCCTGAATAGCCAAAGCAATCTTAAGGAAAAAAAGAAGGAAGCAGGAGGCATCACACTTCTTGACTTCAAACTACACTACAAAGTTACAGCAATCAAAACAGAATGTTATTGGCCTAAAAACTTGTAGAAATCAATGGAGGAGAATTGAAAATCTAGAAATAAATTCACGCATATGCAGTCAACTAACATTGGACAAGAGAACTAAGAATATTTAATGGGAAAACCATAGCCTCTTCAATAAATTTTGTTGGGAATTCTGGATATCCACATGCAAAAGAACAAAACTGGACTCATATTATACAACTCACAAAAATTAACTCAAAATGGATTAATTACTTAAATGTAAGACCTGTAACAGTAAACTTCCTAGGAGAAAACATAAGGAAAATCTTGACATTGGTTTTGCAAAGATTTTTAAATTATGACACCAAAAGCAAAACAACAAAAGCAGAAATAAATAGGATTATGTCACACAAAAAAGCTACAGAATGGCAAAATGAAAAATCAAGTTATGGAATGGGAGAAAATACTTACAAATCATGTATCTGATAAGGGGTGAATATTCAAAATATCTAAGGGATTCATTACTCCAAAGCAAAACCCCCAAATAATCTGATTTTAAAATGAGCAAAGGACCTGAATAGATATTTTTCCAAATAAGATATACAAATGACCAACAGGTACATGAAAAAGTGCTCAATCATTAATTGTCTGGGAAATACAAATCAAAACCTGAAGAGATATTCCTTCAAACCTATTAGAATGACTATTACCAAAATACAAGAGATAACAGGTGTTGGAAATGATGTAGAGAAAAAAAGGGAATCCTCCTGCACTGCTGGTGGGACTGTAAATTGGTACAGCCACTATGGAAAACAGTATGGAATTTTCTCAAAAGAAAAAAAAAAAATACAACTACTCTATGACCTGGCAACCCTACTTCTGAGTATATATCCAAAGGATCTGAAATCACTGTCTCAAAGAGGTATCTGCACTCCTATGTTCATTGCAACATTATTTACAATAACAAAGACATGGAAACAAAGTAAGTGTCCATTGAGAGATAAAGAGAATGTATATGTATTATTCAGTCATAGAAAAGAAGGAAATCCTGCCTTTCATGACAACATGGATGAAACTTGAGGGCATTATATTAAGTGAAATAGACAAAGATACTGGATGATTTCACACGTATGTGGCATCAAAAAAACCCAAATCATAGAAACAGAGTAAATTGGTTGTTGCCAAGGGTGGAAGAGTGGGAAAATGGGTGAAAGTGATCAAAGGGTACAAATTTCCAGTGATAAGATGAGTAAGTTCTGGGGATCCAATATGCAGTATGGTGACCATAATTGAACAATACTGTAGTGTATACTTGAAAGTTGCTAAGAAAGTAAATCTTAAAAGTTCTCACCACAAAGAGAAAAAAGTGATGACCATTTAAGATGACTGATGTGCTAATTAGCCTCACTATAATAATTATGTATATATATATCAATTTATTACATTGTATACCTTAAACTTATACAATGTTTTATGTCAATTACATCTCAACAAAGCTTAGAAAAAGTAATACACAATATTTAGATGACATTTTTTGAAATAGTAATAGATTTAGAGTATTCAAAGGAGAACAAGGACAAAGAATTACAAAAAAATAGTAACATGGAGTTTATATTTTTGATATTATGATTTATAAGAAATACATATTTGGTCATTCTATATAAATTTCTTATGAGTGCAATGTGAGCATCTCTTATCATAATACTTAGTCTCTTGTCGTCAGTTCCTGAAATTACTTCAGAGCCACGAAGATGAAATGGATTTCTTGTTATTCATAACAAACTCCCTTCCACCACAGTTCAGTTTATGTCAATGAGGTGACCTCTAGAAAGCACCTAAGGATGAGGGCTGGTTGCCAGGGGGACCAACGGAGAATAGAGGATTAGGAACTTCCAGTCCCACCCTCTGGTTTCCAGGGAGGAGAGAAGGGCTAGATATTGAGTCAAACAACAGTGGTCAATTATTCCATCAATCAAGCCTATGTAATGAAGTCTCCATAAAAACCCAAAAGGATGGAGGGTTCAGAGAGCTTCCAGGTGGTGACCACGCAGAACTGCAGGGAGAATGGTGTGTCTGAGAGGGCATAGAAGCTCCTCGCCCCTTCTCACATACCTTGCTCTGTGTATCTCTTCATTGGGCTGTTGACTCAGATCCTTACATATACTTTATAATAAAATGAAAACCAGTGAGTAAACAAATTTCCTGAACTGTGAGCCACTCCAGCAAATTAGTCAAACCCAGAGGGGCTCATGGGAATCTCTGATTTATAGCCCGTTGATCTTCTGAAAGGTAACAACTCGGGCTTGTGCCTGGCATCTGGAATGGTGAGCAGTCTTGTGGGACTGAGCTCTTCACCTATAGGATCGAATGCTATCTCCAGATAGTGTCAGAATTGTGTTGAACTGAGGGATACCAAGCTGGTGTCCAGACAATTGCTTGGTAGTGTGAGGGGAATATTCACTAACAAGGGCAACTGAATGCTCAGAGCCTAAGTAATATCCTACCGTATTTAATTAATTTGTTCAATATGGGAAAGAGAGGAGGAGGAGAAGGTACTGAATATTAAAACTACCTGTATTTGTAAATTATTTATTTTCCATTCAGAAATGATAGAGACATTATGAATTAAATTAAGATATAGAGATGGGGTGTAACATAAGGAAGATATGCCCAATCATGGTGCTTTTAGGTCACTGCAATTTGGAAGGCATCATCAAAATGGTAGGTTTTTTTCCAGGTTCTAAAGGCAAAATCTTGAGGAATTTTTTTTTTTTTAATAATTGTAATTTCACTTTCAGGAAGCAAATAGATTAAATCAAAGCTTACTGTCAATTTCTTGTTCCTGTGTTTACTTACCTGTCACTATTAATTCCCCACACCGGTGTCTGCTTATGGGTCTTTCATTTGGATTTCTGTATTTTCGGGCCTTTCCTCCTTAAAGAAAGCATCATTCTCTTTACTTCTTGGGAGCATCTTAGGGATCTTTTTATCGAAGAGATGCATTTTAAGATGAGAAACCTGATGAAAAATATCCAGTGATCTTTGGCAGACCAAGGAATACGAGTACATATGAAAACTCAAGGTTTTGAAGAATGCTCTTCTTCTGTGTTTTTCTGTAGTAACAAGAAATAATACTACCCAAATAAGAATGCGTTGTCAACTCTCAAATTATAATCAGAGTTTATGGATCAGTTCAATTGGCTTATTCTCTAGGGGGACACACACACATACACACACACACACACACACACACACTTCTGAAGTTGAACATAAATATTCCATTGGTTTTCTTAAAGTTCATATTATTTATTCATAATTTTGATATTGGTACCTAGGTTTTTCTTTTCTTGGTTTAAGAAAGAAAATAGATTTGTTCTTTTTAAATATTTTAGTCATGACATCAAAAATTTAAAGTACATATATGAAACATTTTCTTAGTTAAAAGTATAATTATTTTTACATGGATGTATTTAATAGAAATGTATATTTTGTAAAGGTTTCAAAAGGCAACTCACAAAATCACACTATGTCACCTCAAATACACAGGATTCATGCTAAGACTTAATACCTATAGCACACGTTAGGAAATGTTAAGCAAAAATGTTGCAGAAGAAATAGTCTTCCTGTTTAAAAAAAAAAAAAAGAAGAAGAAGAAAGAAAGAAAAAGAAAAAGAAAAGCAAAGCTCTTATAATTACTTAGTCCAAATAGGGAAGAAGGCCTAAGTTTGAATTCATGGCATATTGCTCTAATACGCTATTAGCCTAATCCTTCATTTTCTTGTCAATTAAAGACTTATCTTTATTCACTGATTCACTTATCAGTAATTCGCTGGGTATTTTAAAGCTGGTTGTTAAAAATCCCTTTGTTTATAGCAATAAGGCACCATTCATTTTGTGAACTTTATAAAACCAACCTCTGCCAATTTTGCTCTTTGAGAATAGCTCTAAAGATGTGTTCCCACAGTAATTACTTATTCCAGAGATGTTCATTAAAGAGTGAAGTAAGAGGCAAGTGTTTGAAACAATTGTATCCCACCAAAGCCAGCTTTACTGAGCACCCTCCCAATATCTACAGTACTTATGTGCATTTAAAAAAAAAATTGGAAAACATCATATGAAATTTGTATTTTTGAGTGCTGATTTACCTATAATGGGGCTAAAGATATTGGCTGTCATTTTAAAAAATTCATATTTAAATGAGAGATTCAGCTAAAGGTTGGGGGAAAGATGGGATGCTTTTGAATGTGGGCCCAGCTGTCCATCACATACCTGCTGTGAATGGCGTGGGTCATTCTAGTGTCTCTGTTCTGTATTGCCAACTCACCCAAGCCACCAGGGTGGGAAGAGGAAGGAGGGGGATAAACCACAGTGAAGCCAGCCAAATCTTAATGGAGAAAAAAAAAATATATAGAAAAGATGGAATTGGAGCTGTATATTTCTTTTAGATTGAATTGTTATTGTAGGAGAGTAGTAAGAAGAGTTTCAGTGTTTTGTTTGTTATCAGAACCTGATGTGCTGGAATGTGTTTAAGCATTGCAGTTATCCTACAATTACAGTAAAGCTTCCCACTGAGCCTTAATGGGCAGAGGAAGGGAGAAAATTCAGCCCGAGAGAGAGCAAGGGAGAGATTTTGTTTATCAGCCTGTCAGTGACAAATTTCAATTGATACACCCCCTTACATAAATGAAATTTTATTTATTTCTATTACATAAGAAAACAAAGTGGATCAAGGAAAGAAATCAGAGAACATGGGACTGGATGTATTTCCTAAACTTCTGGACCTAAACAAAGTAAATACTAATCATCTGTAATGAGCATGTCATTTGACTGAATGCTAATAACATAGCCAAATTAGTTTTCTAGGTGCCTGGAAACAGTTCTCCGTTTTGGCCTCTAGACTTGAGTTCTTTTGTCCACGCTATTTTTTCTTTTTGTTGAACTCTTAGGACTCATCAGGATTTCAAATATAAATGTAACTGAGTTTCCTCAGTTTATTCATCTATAAAATGGGAATGCTAACAATGCTTATCTCAACTTTGCTTTCTTAAATGTAGATTAAATGAGACTCCCTATGAAAAACTCTGAGATCATTGCCTAGCACATAATAAGTACTCAATAAATGTTAGCATTATGATTATATACCTTTAACGAGAGCACCATTTCTTTAAAAAAAAATTTTATCCTCACTGTGAAATAAGTCACATATCTCTTACCATTTTGAAAGATAGGACAGAAAATAAAAATGCTGCATAATGCTGCTATCTGTTGTATCTATTATTAATGTAACTCATATTTCTTTATTAAAATATATCTGTATGAATATATCTTTCTAAAATATCTATATAATGGCTCTTACCCTGTGAGGCTTTTCCCCTCCACGGTCAATTCATGGACATCTTTCCGTCAATAAATACAGATGTACCACTTAATTTTTAGTGTTTATATCACACTTTGTTTTAGTTCGTAATTTGAACAACCATCCCTAGCATCTTAAATGCTCATTGTGGATATGGAAAATAAGAAATGTCTTTTTAAAAAAATTATGTTCGGTTAGCCAAAATCAGCATGTTCTCATTAGCTGCCTCTGCCTGTTGGGTTGTCTTTTAAAAATGATTGGAAACCTACTTAATACTTAGATCTGGATCCCAGTTCTGCCACCAACCGGCTGTGTGACCTTGGGAAAGTTACATCACTTCACTGTTAACTCCCATGTATTTTTGTTTGTTTGTGTCTCTGTTTTCATTTGTGAAATGGTAAAAATCAAAGTATTTCATAGGGTTGTTAAGTGGAAGAGGCTTGTTAAGTCATGCAAACTTTTCTTTGATGATTTAGGAGGACTCTGAGACTGGTTTTGGTATATAGTTAGTACTTGTTAAGTATTAGCTTGAGGCCTTGTAAAAACCTGGAATTCCTCTGAAATCATTGAAGAAAAATGATATTACTCCTTTGCATTAGGTCTATTTTATTTGCAAACTTTGCATGTCACTGCTGTATTTGTACTTTGGAATATTCATATGTGAAAATATGCACTATCCTACACACCCCAATTCCCAAACCATGTTAATTAGAAGAGAGTTTAAAAGAGTTATTTCTGAGTACACTGCTCACTGGGCAATTTGGAAATCGTCATCTTCGAACACCAGTAACTAGGTAAATATTTTGCAACTTTTATTTTCTTAACTTTTAACACATCTGAGGAACAGGGGACACCCTTGTCTCTGCCTCAGGCTTACTACACCATATTGATGGTTGCTGAGGTGGAGCCATGGTGTAAAACGCTATCTATCCTTTTAAGGACAGAATTTGGGGGAATGGTAAAAGCTAAAGGGATTCCCAATAATTGTCCTCTGTCGGGCATTGTGATAGGTCAGTCCTGCAAAAGCTATCCCTTTTTAAAAGCCTAGATATGGAATCCTACTTTATTAGGTAATTCTGGAACGAAGGTTACCCCAATGAGAGCTTCCCAACCTGCTGAAGTCCGCATATAGGGTACACTCTGACATTGAGTGCGATCCTCTGCCCCCCAGTGGTGCAGGCAAGGCAAGGCAGCTAGCGCGCTCTGGCCAGCCCACCAGCACCTTCCTTTGCTTCCACCAGAGGGTCCTAACGGAGTTTAAGTTTCTCTATGTGCCTTGACATGAAATAGTTGGAAAGCACACTTAGGTGTCACTTTCTACAGCTCAACTTAGTAAAACAATAATTTACAGACATATGAGGGAGGATATTCATGGGAATTTTTTCCGTTAATCTGTCTCCTTGCTGTGCCATAGAACAAGTTTCTAGCACGTAAACCAGTGTTTCTAAATGTCAGACTCAGGCATCCCCTAGCATACATCTAATAGGCCAGTTTGAGACATGCTGCCCCCAAAAATGCAAACATATGGTAGTTTGGAGATCACTAATGATTGTACAACACAAATATAAATGTTTGCAACTGAAAACATTTTGAAAAACTTGATTGCCACATGGACATCGGAATAAAAAAATGTAAATTATTAACATGATGTTAGGAGATGATCAAAATGAAGACACGAAAATTAAATAATTCCTAATGAGCTGTGACGTCCTTTAAGAACATAACTATAGCTTACAAAGTAATACCATTCTAAAGCACTGGTTCTCAAAATGTGTCCCCAGGACAACAGGCAGCATCATCTGGAAACTTATGGAGAAACAAATTCTTGGAACCCACCTCATACTTACTGAGATAGAAGATCTGCAGGGGGAACTCAATCATCAGTGTTTTAACAAGCTCTTTGGATAATTCTGCTGTGCAAGAGTTTGAGAACCACAATTAATGAGGCCAACTACTTTTCTAATCCTTATACACCAAATGAATGCTGTCCTTCATTTCCTTTAGGGTACAATACCCTCATTTCAGTGAGGCTGCTGCTATTTCAACTCCTTTTAAAGAATTTGTCTCAGAGCCATTTTGTAACTAAAAAGAAATTCAGTTTCATTATTTTATAGTTAAATCTCATTGAGCAATTGCTCAGAGTATCTGTATACATTTTAGATTTGACTTTGCCCTGCAATGCAAAGATTTGAAAGCTTTTCACTTTTGAAGTGATTAGTCTTTAAGGCGATGCAATCAACAAGTTGTATTGAAAGCTTAATATTTATTGAAGAGCACTTGATAGACCACTTTTGGATCTTGTAGGACATTCTCCACCATAATATTATTTGGCCTCTAACTCTCCCTAATTAGACTTCAGTCCGAAAAGTTAACCCGATGACTACTTCATTTATTTGACTTTCCTACCTCCTGAGTCAGAGTTAGAGTTAGCTTTGGAAGGAGGCTGGGAGTCAACTGCTTGCCTGAGTAACACTTTTTTTTTTTGGCCAGGAGAACCCCAAGCCCAAACCTAATGGACCCCTCGTTGCCACAGCTGATGTGCCACTAGTATCTCTGCTGTTGTGAAATCCTTTTCCAAATGCCCAATTCACACATGGTTCTTAAGACTCACCTTGTGTCAAAGCAATTGTGGTGGTTGCTCTGTCCAAGACGAGAAAAGGAACAAGAGGGCGTAAGTCCCCTGGTCAGTCCTCCTGGCTCCTACTGTTTCATATGTCAGGAGCATTGTGTCCTCAGTGTTTAACTGCCAATTTAAGTCAGTCTTGCTTTCATCCCAGAGTCTCCAACTCAGCTTTGGTGACGGTATGTCCAAGATGACCCTCATTTTTGTAAAAGCAATACACTGTGGAGGAATAATTTAGGTTTTCTTCTAAACCTTAAATGCATCTCACATCTGTTCCCTGAAGTTCTCCCTGTAGCCTTTTCTAGAGTCTAGAGAGCTAGAAACTGATGGGATATTCTGGTTACAGGAGGAAAAGGGGTGGATGTTCAGTCTTACATCTAGCATTTAGTAGACTCATCAGGGATGTGGTAGGCAGAACCAGGATCACTAAACGAATGAACATTCAACTCAATCTATTATTGCCATATCCCAAGACAAACCAGATTTTAGTTAACTTGTAACTATTTATCACTCTGTATGTACCTTTATTATTGATACAAAGAAGATCATGTCTTTCGTTTCTTTTCATCCTAGGTTTTTTATTTTTAACTTAGAAAGATATAATAAGTTATCCTTTTTGGGGTCACAAATATTTCTCTTTTTTAAAAGATTTTATTTATTTAGTTTGAGAAAGAGAGAGAGCAAGCAGGGCGAGGAGCAAAGAAGGGAGAGGGAAGGGGAAAGAATCCTAAGTAGACTCCGTGCTGAGCACAGAGCCCAACATGGGGCTCAATGGCAGGACCCTGAGATCATGAACTGGGCCAAAACCAGGAATCAGAGCCTTAACCAACGGAGCCACCCAGGCACCTCTGGGTCACAAATATTACTATTACAATATCGTATTCTAAGTTTTCATGGTAGGTTCTTGTCATCAAAGATAATTTCTTAAAACTCTCCTCTACCATTTAAAATATTTACTGTCTTGATTTTTATGGATGAACACTATGTAATGCTATCCCATAAGAATGTAGAATAAAACCCCAAAATATCAGCATGGGCTGATATTTTATTATTTATATTTATTTTATATTTATTATGTTTATTACATTTTATATTTATTATATTTTATTATCATTATTTTATTTATGAATTCTTATTTTTATAATACATTTACATTGTTCAAAATTAAAACTATATAAAAATGCAGACTGAGAAATCCTTCTACCTTTTTGTTAATTTTATAGACTTCCAAATTTTGTAGTATAAATAAAAGTATATATGGCCCTATATATCATCTTCTCATTTTTTTTTATTTTTAGCAAAATATAATTTTCTGTATTTTAAAAGAAATGATGTAATTATTCTGGAGCATTCTTCATATAGTACATAGATTATGTGTGTATACATATAATTTTTATAATTTATAATATACATATATTTTTTCCTGGCACAGAATGTTCATTGTGTGCAAAGACCTGGTCTTCTATTGCTAAACACTTGGGTGCTTGAAGTCTTTTGCTACCACTTTGTTATAATGAATAATATATATATATAAATTTCATATATGTTTAGGAATATCTGTCAGATTCATTTGGATACAATAAAATCTTTTTTTTTTCCTGTAACTACTCTGTTTGTTCCTAATTCTGACTAAACTTCTTTCAGAATCCAGGCATATTTACTGTCCTCTTTTCATTTCTGAAATATAATAAAGTAGGCATTCATTTTAGGAAGAAAGATAACAATCTGAGCATCTCACATGCCATTTTTCATCTTATAATTCTGGAAAGTATATTTTAGTTGATGCCAGAGAATTTAAGCTTGCTTTTTGAAAAAAGATAATATGTGAGACAGTTCTCAAAAGTAAACATGAGATGTTCCTCCATGATCTTCCAGAGGTAGACAAGGGGAATTAGTAACTTAAGCGTAGGAATAGTTCTAAAATTTAGGTTTGCTCACCTACGTGTATGTGGTCTTACTACATACCTTATTCCATATTATATCTATAAAGGATTTATAAAGATTGAGTATTCAAATATGACTCTGCTCAGTATTTTTTAATATCTATGTTTCCTCCGATTTTAATTATGACCATGTCAGTTACCTTGTGATGGTATCAAATACCCATAGTCTTGTTTATTTTCAATAAAAATTCTCATTTTTTTAAAAATTAACACAACCTAGCATTAATCTGTACTCTAGAGGTTTTCAACCAGTGGCTGCACACAAGAATCACCTGGGAAGATTTTTAAAACACTGATAACAAGACCAGCACAGACCAATCAAATATAAAGATTTGCTGGTAGGACCTAGGTATAGTATTTTTTAATGCTCCCCAGGTAATTTCAATCTGTAGTCAAGTTTGAGCGTCACTGCTTGCAGGGAAGAAATAATTACTGGATTTTTGTCTATTTTTCCCCCCAATTAGAATGTATTTCCATATGATTTACATGAAGTATCAGCTTTTTAAAATTTTGCATTGAAAATGAACATCTAAAATTACAATTCTTTGTTTTTATATTTGATATGAAATAGTGAATGAAGAAAAATAAATTATATCTTAGACACAATTTTTTCCATATCTTGGCATGTTTTGGAAAGAAATTCGTTAACCTTCTTGAGATTCTCAGTGCGGTCCTTCTGGAGTAGAGGGGAGTTGGCTATGGGAAGAAACATGTTTAGATACTGATTTGCATGTGAACTTTACCCTACACAAATGTGCCTCTCTCTGAGATGTTTCTAATATGAGACCCAGTTGTACATAAATATCTCTGAGTAATTACTCTCTATTCAAATACATATCAAACTATAAAAATGCTGTGCCTAATTTTTATAAAGTGAACTGCCCACATGCAAAAGTGGGCAAGTTAGCTGTGCTTCCGAAAGCATCTTAGAATGTGGTTTTGTAAAACTGGCACATTTTTCTCCCTTCTGGCTGAATAGTTCATTATTCCTGAGTGAACTGAAAAAGAGAATGTGGAACCTTGGAAAAGTTTTTATCCAGCTCTGAAAACTATTTTGATAGGCAAAAGCTCTTCTCTGTCCTGCTAAGAAGAAATGGGAACTTTCTAGCCAAGAGAAAAGGTGATTTTTTGAGAATTTGGGGCTAATTTGTCCCAAAATATCATTTTTACATGTATACTTCTGAAAAGTTATGTACTGGAAACTTTATAGTATTTTAATTTGGAAAAAAAAACAACACATGACCCAGTGGCTAATGGGAAAGAAAAGATAATTATGTAAGAACTTTTGGGGGTGAAAAGGTCTGGATTTCTGATTCTAGTGTTCACTTTCTCATGCTTTTCCTATTACTGAATAAAAGCATAGAAGAAGTGATCTTTGGATTCACTTAGAATCCATGATATTTCATCGCATGTTATACTAGAAGTTTGTTTTTTTTTCTTAGACTCTTCACATAAATCCTATAGCCCATTGATTTCCCCATCTTTGTGAATTGGTTATTTACATTAAGTCTAAAAGTCTAAATGTCTGTATACTATTTTTTTAATAAAGATTTTATTTATTTATTTGAGAGAGAGAGACAGAGAGAGCACAAATGGGGGGAGGGACAAAGGAAGGGAGAAGCGGGCTCCCCACTGAGCCCGGAGACCAAGGAGTGGGGCTTGATCATAGGACTCTGAGATTGTGACTTAAGCCAAAGGCAGACGCTTAACTGACCAAACCACCCAGGCACCCCATATACTCTTTTTAAGAGGCTGCTTCCTCAAACAATTCTCTCAGGATGAGTTTATATTTTCATTACAAACGAAACTGTATTTGTATTGCCTGTTGTGGCAGTTCTTTCATTTAAAGGATGTAATGTTTCTGACTTTTGGTTGAAGCCTCAAACTGATACCAATTATAGGACATGTACTGTTACTTTTAATGAATTACATTTGGTTACTGGGTTCTCTTCCTGTAGACTTCTTGAGGCATGCTTTCACCTTTTAAATATTTTGGCCTGCCATTAATCCAGTGATTTCATCCTTTTTGTTCCCCTAGACAGGGGTAATTTCATCAAAGTTTTCCCACATGGCCAAAATCTGTATTAGCTATTTGGTGTGCTGTAAATTTAAAAGCCAGTAGTATTCCTCCCACTCCTTATATATACAAAAAACAGATGGAGTGATTACACTGCAATGTTCCTGGCTAAAGTAAATTTAGATGTAAGAATACAGCCTTTATATGTATTGGAGCAAAGTATGTCATTCTTTCTCATTCACTTAAAAGGATGTTTAATAAAATTGCTACTTATCAAAAGAGAAACTCCAGAGGAAGACTAAATAAATGAGGTGATATTTTAAAAGTTAATGAATGAGGTGCCTTGATCTATGGCTCCATTATACTCTTTTCATTGCTTCACAGAGCTCTTAAAACACAAGATGTGATGTAAAGGATAGGTAAGCTAATTTAAACATTGCTTTAAAAAGTAGGCAGTGAAACACTTATTATGTTTACCAAAGGGCTGAAAGTAGAAGGTCCTTTCTTCTAGAAGATATTATGAGTTAAAATGTAACATGCAAATTAATGACCTTTTTAACATAATGAACACTAAAATTGAACTGGGTTTGAAGTTAGGCTATAAAAATTGTCTAGTGATACAAAATATGATAAAATATTTTCAAAATTTACTTTAAGCATTACTTAGATGGTACCACCAATATTTCTATTTAACAGAGCTTGGTTTGTACTTTATCTTCATGAGCATAATTTTATAATCTGTATTGATCGTGCTTTCAGTGCTAGCTAACTTCTTCATATTGGGGATTCTGAGAGTTCTTAATTTTTGAAGACTTTATGAATGATTTTAACAAAACCACTGAAATAATCCAGACTTGGTTAATAGTCTTTGCTTACAAGTACCAAAAGTTAACTTGACCTGGCTTAAACCAAAAATATATTTATGAAATATCTGCAGATTATGTCATGCAATCTATTTTTTAAAAGATTTTATTTATTTATTTGAGACAGAGTGAGAGAAAGAACAAGTGGGGCCGAGGAGTAGAGGGGCAGAGGGAGAAGGAGAAGAGGGCACCCCACTGAGCAGGGAGCCCAACACAGGGCTCAATCCTAGGACTCCAGGATCATGACCTGAGCCAAAGGCAGATGCTTAACCAACAGAGCCACCTACACGCACCTGTGTTATGCAATCTAATAACAAGAAAGGGGCTTGTTTTTTTAGGAAATACTGGAATTGGGCTGAAATACTTTCTGTCTTTCATTTCTTCTTTCCCCTTTGTACACTCTCATTGTTTTTCCTGTGCATAGAATAGAACTAGAAATAAAATAGAAATAGAAATAATTGCAATCCTAAGAGAAGTTGGAAGAGGGTCACTGTAGTCATTGATTTATATCTACTTCCAAAGACCTGGACTAAACTAAAAAAAACCATAGTACTAGAAGTCCTAGCAACAGCAATCAGACAACAAAAAGCAATAAAAGGTTTTCAAATTGGCAATGAAGAAGTCAAACTCTCTCTCTTTGCAGATGACATGATACTTTATATGGTAAACCCAAAAAACGCCACTCATACACCAATTCAGTAATGTGGCAGGATACAAAATCAATGTACAGAAATCCATTGCTTTCTTACATACTAACAATGAAAATATAAAGGGAAATGAGAGAATCAATTCCATTTACTATAGCACCCAAAACTGTAAGATACCTGGGAATAAACCTAACCAAAGAGGTAAAGGTTCTGTACTTGAGGAACTACAGAACACTCATGAAAGAAATTAAAGAACACACAAGAAGATGGAAAAGCATTCCATGCTCATGGTTCGGAAGAATAAACATTGTTAAAATGTCCATACTGCCTAGAGCAATCTATACTTGCAATGCCATCCTGATCAAAATTCCACCAGCATTTTTCAAAGAGCTGGAACAAACAACCTTAAAATTTGTAAGGAACCAGGGGCGCCTGGGTGGCTCAGTGGGTTAAGCCCCTGGCTTTGGCTCAGATCATGAACCCAGAGTTCTGGGATCAAGCCCCGCACTGGGCTCTCTGCTCAACGGGGATCCTACTTTCCCCTCTCTTTCTGCCTGCCTCTCTACCTACTTGTGATCTCTCTCTGTCAAATAAAGAAATAAAATTAAAAAAAAATTTATAAGGAACCAGAAGAGACCCTGAATCACTAAGGAAATGTTGAAAAGAAAAACAAAACTGGGAGGATTACGTTGCCACCTGATTTCAGGCTTCACTACAAAGCTATGATCATCAAGACAGCATGGTACTGGCACAAAAACAGACACATAGACTAGTGGAACAGAGTAGAGAGCCCAGATATGGGCCCTCAACTCTATGGTCAACTAATCTTTGACAAAGGAGGAAAACATATACAGTGGGAAAAAAGACAGTCTCTTCAATAAATTGTGCCGGGAAAATTGGGCAGCTATGTGTAGAAGAATGAAACTTGACCATTCCCTTATACCATACACAAAGATAAACTCAAAATGGATAAAAGTCCTCAACATGAGGCAGGAATCTGTCAAAATTCTAGAGGACAACATAGGCAGTAACCTCTTCAACACTGGCCACAGCAACTTCTTTCACAACATGTCTCCAAAGGCAAAGGAAACAAAAGCAAAAATAAACTTTTGGGACTTCATCAAGATCAAAAGCTTCTGCACAGCAAAGGAAACAGTCAACAAAATAAAAAGGCAACCCACGGAATGGGAGAAGATATTCGCAAATGACACTACAGAAAAAGTTCTATAGATCCAAGATCTATAAAGAACTCCTCAAACTCACAAACACACTCAAAACCAAACTCAACACTCAAAGAACAGATAATCACGTCAAAAAATGGGCAGAAGACATAAAGAGATACTTTTCCAAAGACATACAAATGGCTAACAGACACATGAAAAAAATGTTCATCATCATTAGCCATCAGGGAAATTCAAATCAAAACCACATTGAGATACCACCTTACACCAGTTAGAATGGCCAAAATGAACAAGACAGTAAACAACAAGTGTTGGAGAGGATGTGGGGAAAGGGAAACTCTCTTATACTGTTGGTGAGAATGCAAGTTCGTGCTGCCCCTTTGGAAAACAGTGTGGAGATTCCTTAAGAAATTAAAAATAGAGCTACCCTATGACCCAGCAATTGCACTACTGGGTATTTACCCCAAAGATACAGATGTAATGAAAATAAGGGCCATCTGTACCACACTGTTCATAGCAGCAATGGCCACAATCACCAAACTATGGAAAGAGCCAAGATGCCCTCCGACAGAAGAAGATGTGGTCCATATATACAATGGAGTATTATGCCTCCATCAGAAAGGATGAATACCCAACTTTTGTATCAACATGGACGGGTCTGGAGGAGATTATGCTGAGTGAAATAAGTCAAGCAGAGATAGTTAATTATCACATTGTTTCACTTACTTGTGGAGCATAAGGAATAACATGGAAGACATTGAGAGATGGAGACGGGAAGTGAGTTGGAGGAAATCAGAGGGGGAAACAAACCCTAAGAGACTGTGGACTTTGAAAAACAAACCAAGGATTTTGGAGAGGAGGAGGTGGGAGGTTGGGTGAGCCTGGTGGTGGGTATTATGGAAGGCACATATTGCATGGAGCACTGGGTGTGGTGCATAAACAATGAAATTTGGAACACTGAAAAAAATAAAATTAAATAAAATTTAAAAAATTCTCAATGCTATTTCTAAATTTCTAGGAGAAAGTTTAAAATAAACCAGCCTGGGTTAATTTCCAACTATGTCAATCAGCTATGATTAGGAGAGAGAGTCTCACCGAGCTCTCTGGGATATTCAACCCTGTGGATAGTAAAACAGTACCAAGAGAAGAAGACCTGACATAAGTACCAAGAAATGTTTATTACAGTGCTATTATATAAGTAAAAAGCATAAATTTAATTTAAATTCTAGATCATGTCTCAAGTAGATTAGGTACCAAATACCATAATTTTTAAAGTACAAAATAAATTAAGATCACATTAGTTAATTAAAAAACATTCTCATATATTTGTTACCAACTTGATTATATAAAAAAAATCCTTAAATTCTTTTATTGATATTCTGTAACTTGACCAATTGCTATTTATTTATTTATTTACTTACTTACTTATTTATTTTCTTGAGTATGGGTAGAGACTGTTGGACAAGAAATAGAAAAGTAAATTTTGGATTTGGATTGCCGGATAAAACTTATTTTAGTTCCAACATCAAAGAAGTAACTTTAAACTGGCATTAAGTAGACTATATAATGTAGGGTGCATATATGCCATTTTCCCCCCCAGGTAAAATGTTCAGAATCTGCATATTTAAAAGGCTAATTAGGTATTATCAATTTCAAAACACCTTAATATATACAAGTAGGCAAAGGGTTGTTCAAGAGGTGAAGTGTCTTCTTTAAAGGCACAAAAACTATTTAGTGAAAACTAAATCTTCTGAATTGACACCTTATGTTAGCTGCTTGCCTTTTATATTAAAAACAAATGAATAAATCTGTCATCCTCTGGCCCAGGAGGTTCCCTTTTGAGGAGAGAGGACCTTGAGGGCTTTATGAAAGGTCGATGCAATGTTTATCCTCCCACTAAATTTGAACATCATCTGTTTTGCTGATTCAAGATATTCCTGATCAGTACTGAAATTAAGAAAGAAATATGGAGGTTTCTTGAGTACACATCTATCAGAATTTTGCATAAGCATCTCAGGAATTTGTGTTTTCAGCTCATTCACATCTCTACACTTCTTCAGTGGAATTCTTCAGAGAATTCTGAATTCTGAATTCTTCATAATTCTTCAGAGAATTATGAGTTTGCAGGAATGAGTTCAGAGTTCTAAATAAAGTTCATCCAGGCGACTCTTTTTTTATGGAAAGCTGATACAGCAAGAAACATATTTTAAAACTTCCTTTTCCGGTTGAGTTGTTAAAAGCCAAGTCCATTTCTTTTCAGGAAAATTCATATTTTTGGTATGATTTACTCAGCTATAGTTGCCTTTGACTTGGGTTTTGAAGTCTTCCATCAGAATGCATGCTGCAATATTTTCATTTGATAGTAAAAAAATTTTCTCATGTTTATGCTTATGATTTTGAGCACACATGATTTAGGATCATGGCAATGGTTTCCAGTAACATGATGGCACTCACGGGGCAGTATTAACACACTGTTGTGAGTGCTAAACTTACTTTCTGTAACTTCGGTGCTGTTTAGAAAAGTCATTTTCTTACCCAACGGCCTTGGGTAGAGTTAGTTCGTTTGTACATTTATTTTTAACACCTCAAATGATCTGCATAATGATATGTAAATATACTCATGCAGTAAGAGGCTGCATGTTGAGGGAAAAACACAAGACTAGGTAGTAAGACACCTAGCTCTTTCTCTACTGTGACCATCCTATGTGCCACTTAATAAACCACTTTTGCAGGCATTATCTATATGATGTCAAGGTTAGGGTTAAGAGTGACCTAAGGTCTCCTTTAGCTCTAACAAGTTTATTTCTATGATAAATGTTTATATGTACATATATATATATAAATACAAATATAAATAAATATAAATATAAATATTTATATATAAATAAAAAATTGGTATGATTTACTCAGCTATAGTTGCCTTTGACTTGGCAATATATATATATATATATATATATTCCAATTTTTTTTAAAAGATTTTATTTATTTGACAGAGAGGGAGAGATCACAAGTAGGCAGAGAGGCAGGTGAGAGAGAGAGAGAGAGAAGCAGGCTCCCTGCTGAGCAGAGAGCCCGATGCAGGGCTGGATCCCAGGACCCTGGACCATGACCTGAGCCAAAGGCAGAGGCTTAACCCACTGAGCCACCCAGGCAGCCCTATGCTCCAAGTTTTAGATGAAGGCAAAAACAAAGTCCCATTCCTTTGAAAACTCAAAACTAAATGCCTAGGTATCCATAACTTCCCATTGTAAACAATCTGCACTCTCTTTTCTGATCCTCTCTCTTGTGGAATTCCAAGAACTCGAGAAAAGATTTCACAAACCAAGGTCATGTACTGATTTCTAGCATCTGAGAAATTATGATGCAGTAGCTGCCCAGTCAATGTTCTTTCCACTTCCTTCCCATACTCATATTCATGTTAATATTCTGACCTTTCAGCATGCAGTTTAGAAGATTTGAAATTAAAAAGAAGAGAAAAGGGGAACACGAAACACTATTTTTAACCATGGGGAAGGTCACTATTTTTAAAGAAAAACTGAACAGCTGACTCCCAACTTTTTAGGGAAGAGATGATCTCTTCCTGCTCCCCTATGCTTGATGTTAAGATTTATTTTTTTATGAATGAGCACCTGAGGGAAAAAAAACAACAACAAAAAACGAACATTATATGGCATTGTGTTCAGCAATGAAAAGTTAAAGTAAGAATGCAATACTGAAAGGAACACTTGGGGTTTGGGAGATGGGAGTTCCAGATATGGTGTGGTGTGCCACCTCTCCAGGGATATTCATCAAATCTCTTTATTTCCCTACTTTTTTCTCTCAGTATCTGTAAATTGAAGAGCCTGGGCTAAATGTACTCAATGTTCACTTTTGACTGTAAATATACTGCTTTCAGGAGGTATATCCATTATGTACATATAAATAGAATTTTTCTGCATGTAGCTATTATGCTTTTAATCCCCGAAAGTAGTTTTTCAACACCTTTACCTCTTATTATCTGGAGTATACTCAGGGAATGCAAATAATTCAAGTATTTTTTAAGCAAATGCTTCCAATGCAAATAATTCAAACATTTGTTTGAGAAAACTATAGAAAGAAATGTCAATTTTCAGGTACTTTCCCTTCTCTGTTATTTTCTATGCTTTATAAAGCATCAAAAGCAAGACTTGTTTTCATGATTACCTCCCAAGTAAGTAAACTTCCACCTTTGGATAATTACTAGCAGAGGACCATTGCACCTTAAAGCAAAGCAAAATAAGACATAAAACCAATGGCAATAAAACAAAATGTTTCATCAAAAATGAGTTGGAGTAATAATTCCTAACAAGTGAAAAGGCAAGCAGGGAAATTATTTTCACAGGGATGAGAAATAAGCCAAGATTTTCCTCTTTTACCCTCTCAATTAAGCTGTAACATATACTCATGAAAAGGATAGTCCTGAATGTCCCAGAGGCACAAAAGAGGGTGGACCTACTTAGTTTATTTCTAAATTGTCAGCTCTTTTTTTTCCCCTATTCTCTCAGTAAAATAAACTGTTTTGCTGAATAAGAGGGTTAAGAAAAGGCCTGAGTGAGTCACTCCAATTTGTTTCCACGTTCTGAACAGTCAGTAAAGAAATTTATTGCCTCATTAGGCATTTTGAGTAGATTTTTCTGGAAACCTGAGTGACGTAAGGTAGAAAAGTAACCTAGTCAGACGTTTTAAAAGCAGTCGCCGCTGAACTTGTTTTTGAAATTGCAAGTTGCCTGTTAGACTGGAATGACATAGTGATTTGTTTCACGGAATGGTGCCAGGCGGTGGGGCTGGTTTCAAGGAGGAAATTGTGTCTATTTTCAGCAAGTACTAAAAAAATGCTGTAAGATGACAGAGGCGAGATGCCTGGAGTGGTCTCAGAAATGAGATCCAGGGTGAGCTTCGTTTAGTGCGCACAACGAAAACTGTGCCCTGGAGGCTGGATGGAAAGCTTCACAGCCTCCAGGGCACACATGGGATGTCTTGTTCTCTGTCCCTGCTCTTTGTTTTGCTGATATTTAACCGAGTTCAAATACAGATACTTAACCCAGGGCCTCCCTCGCACCAAGGCATCTGTAACCGCTCTACCTCTGGTCTGGTCGTGAGCTTCAAAGACTCATCAGTGGTCAAGTGAGGGTAGCCTCTTTCTGCACCCTGTGCACTTGTAATAACGTCTCCAAGTAAGAAAGGAACTTCTCCTTAAGCCCTTTGAAAATGACGAAAAGTTGGCAGTAGCTGAAGTATTATTATTATTTTTTTGAACAAAAAGAATGTCGAAGTCACTTCAAAATGTAAACAACCCAGGAGGCAAAAACTCTAAAGGACAAATGATTTATTAATAAGTAGGACGCAGTGACCTGCTTGCCCAAACTTTCTTTTCGTATGTTTAGCAGATAAACACATTAATCATGATCAGTCTGCACTATATCAAAGGAGAATTTGATAAATTAGTCACAGCCAACCATAAAACAGGGAAGTTTTAGGGAATTTTCCAGATAAAAGGAGTGGAAATATTTGCTTCTCATTTTTTTTTTAATATTTGCTTCTCATAATGAAAAGAAATGGGTGTGTGTGTGCGTGTACATAAGTATGTACACATATACGCATGTGTCTATACACATAGATTATATATATAATATATATTTTTTATATATATGTATATACTATATATGGCATCCTAATGAACAGGTTTGAGTTTCCATTAAGTTGGAGAATAATGAAATAAGGGGAAAATAAAGGTTTAGTCTGAACCTCCTCCTTTTCTTATTGGCCAAAGAAAGATTTCTCAGTATTCTTCTTTTCTTACTATGAAAGACTCTAAATTTGGGAGAGATCTTGGGATATAAAAAGAACGAAATATTTTCTCCACCATCAAATCTTTCAACTCTCCCAACTGGCTGACAGCTTGTTACCAGTATTCTGTTGAACTTCTAGAGAATAGAAGTTGAAAGAGAGAAAAATAAATGGTAACAAGATGCTGAGAGGGAGACACTTGGAGAAGAGACTTGGATTCTTGTCCCAGCTTTTCTGAGCTCTTGGGACACAGTTTCCTCATCTGTGACTTGTAAGGTTTGGACTGGATAGCTTCAACTTGCCCTTGAAGTTTTAAAAAAAAACCCTGAGAACCTAACTTGGTGGTCTGGAGGAGATTAAAATCCACTTAAAACTTGAAGGAAGGGATTAAAAGAAGCAAATTGGTGCCTTTCCTCATTACTCCCTTTCTAATTAACATTATAAAAGTTCCAGATCTGAGACCCTGCCAAATTTAAAGGTCTGCTATTTTACATATATATTCTTCTACATCCAATTATTTCTTCCTAAGAAAATATAAGATCAGTTATTTCTTAATGATTATTTGTTGACCGACCGTGATGTTCATTGAACTTCTCACGGGTAGTTCAATTCAACAAATATTTAATTAATGACTACTATGTGTTGGGCAATGAGCAAAGCAATAGAAAATACCACTCCCACCAACCCTCTCTCAAAAACATGACAAAATGACAAATAGTCCTTCATTTAGGGAGCTTAGAGTGTGCCTGGTACATAATAGTTATTCAGCAAATATTTGTTCAATGATTGTATTGATATACAATCAATACAAGGAGACAATTAGAGTATAACATGATAAATGTGGAGAGAGAAATATATATATTTAAATATAACACATGTATAGCTCTTCCGAGGGTTAGGAAAAGCTTTGCTTAGAGGAGTCATGGAAATATTTAGAGAGTAGTTGACATTTGAGCTGAGTAGGCTCTACAACAAAAAAGATTTCAAATCACATTTTTGACAGAAGTAGCACACTAGTCTATGGAATATTTGTGATTGTTGAACACAAGTCTTGTGGGGAGTGGTCATAGGGCATAGGAAATGAGGATGGAAAGATGGTTGGGACAAAATTGCCAAGACTTTTTATAATAGTGGGCTAAGTAGTTTAAACTTACAATGAGTACTTAAGACGTCATACTATAAATAAAGAGAAATAGGTTGTTTTGTTTGTTTGTTGTTTTGTAAGGAAAATAGTGAGATGACCAGGTTTGTTTTCGTGATTCTAATCCTCCCAGGGTGCCCAGAGTCCCGAGTGAACATCTGAAGGGCTTCTCCAACTTTTTCACCCATGTTCCAGCAAACAAATGAAGTCAGTCTTTACCTTCTAAACTAATTTACCTTAGGGGCGCTTGGGTGGCTCAGTCAGTTAAGCATCTGCTTCCAGCTCAGGTCATGATCCCACGGTTTTGGGATTGAGCCCCGATAGGGCTCCCTGCTCAGCGGGAAGCCTGCTTCTCCCTCTTCCTTTGCCCCTCCCCCTCACTCTGGTTCTCTCTCGCTCATTCTGCTGTCTCTCAAAGAAATAAATTTTTAAAAATCGTAAAATAATTTACTTTCTGTAAGTAATGTATGATGTTTAAACTATAACACTGAACACACTGAGCAGGTCTTTTCAAATGACACACCCGGCTTCAACTTTCTGGAGATTCTGATATGTCTTCTGTCTTCTGAGCCCCCCTCCCCCATTTTTTTTAGACTTGCAAATATACCATATGGATTTCAGGTGCCATTCATAGTCTGACACAAACTCTAAGAGCACAGAAGTATAACCAATTGTATAAGCAAAAATAAAAATAATAACATTGAGAGCTGGGATATAGTAATAACGTGAGCTCTAGATCCTGACAGCAAAGTTAGATCTTAGTTTTGCCACTAACTGTGACCTTGGCCAAGGTACTTAAAATCTGTGGCTACGTTTTGGGGGTAATATTACCTTCTCTGCCAGAGTTGTCTTGAGGAGTAAGAGTGAATACAGAAGGTGGCCTGACACAGAGTATGCCGTCCATAAACTGTTGCAGCTCCTGTTGCTCTTATTATGTAATAGAGGAAGTCTGTATAATGTTTTACCCATCCTATTTGATGCCTTCTTTCTGCCCCCATGAGTGATGCTACTTCTTTTGGGAATGATCTTAGTCCTTCTCAACTTCTTCTACAAGGAGCACACATTCTTCTCTTTACCAAAATCATATTTCAATAAGATTTAATACCTAAATCAAAATACACACTCAGATGTTCTCACATTAAATCACAGCTTCTTGTTCTCACCAAACACCAATGTTTTTATGCTGTGTTCTTATTCATTTTTTTCTTAAAATGTTAACTATTCTTTCTATATCTGCTTCTTAGCCATACATTCATTCAAGGGCTGTTTTCTCAGGTATCTCTTTTAGTTTAGCAGTTCAAGAACTATCAAGTCATTCCCTTATCTCAACACACACCCCAATTTGAAAAAAAATTTTATTAATACTTCTTCATAGATCTTATTTTTATAAGACTTAATTAATCTTTATATGTCTTTTCTATGTTTCATTAAGATTTATGCTTCCTTTTTAACTTGTGAAGACAGGATTAGGGTTTGGTTAAGTTAGAGGTGTTAGAGCTTGCCTTAGAACATGAAGTCCCAGACTGGACTGAGTGTTCTGGAAACTACCTGGTCTTCTAATTACCAGAAAGAGTTGTTTAGGAAGCCACTGCCTCTTTCACTATGATGGTTTTCTCTACCATCAACTCAAATAAATCTAAAAAATGATTTAGAAGGGAAATCACTATTCTTGATATTAGACTAAATTTAACACTGATCCAGGATTTTACAATCAGAGTAAAAAACTGGTCAAAAATCTGTGATGGATTTATTATTGATTTTTTGCATTGTCAAGGTCAATTGGAATTGAAATATGATGAGTGATATTAGTATCACATAAAACAATGAGGGTTTTTTGGTTTCTCTCCTTCAGTAAAACCAAGCAGCCCAGGATATTTTGCATTAAGGCAAGAAAGCTGGATTAATATTATTAATTATATAGCATTTATTTGTTGCAGTTGTTAATCTTAACTGAGCTTTCAAAATGCTTTCATTTTATTCAGTGAAAGTGAATTTTGTTTATCTGAGCTATTCAGAAATGAATAACATTCCAGGCTTGGGTAGACCCTGAGGCACTCTGGTCTTACATTGCTCCGAATTTAAAAAAAAAATCAGACTAGTTAAATCATCTTTAAAACAGATGAGCTATGGAATGATAATAGATGTTCTACACACCAAAACCAGAAAGACTAGCCTAGTACCTTAGATAGGGTAAAATTGTAAGCAGAAAGGAAAATAAATAAAACAGCATGTCTGGAGGCCCTTTTTAGACTGCATCTCTCTCCATGAAAAATGTTGCAGGTAAATAAAATATGTTCTTACTGAATAATAAGTATAATATGCAATTTATTATCATTACAAAGAGTTTTTATTGTATCTGAAGAATTCCACAGAGAGCCATTACAAATCCATTAAAATGTTTTTAGTTAGTGATCTGCTCTGCTTCTCAGGCCATTCTCATTTTATGCAGTATTAAACTTATAATATGCATTTCTAGTTCATGCCTGGTCCAAATTCTGTATATAATAGTTGGAGAGGGTTTTCCTTGCCTTGTTGGCCATTTCTTAAAAGCACAATATAATTTATTTGAGTAAAATAGAGTGATACTCTTTAAAAAGCAAAAGCTCAGTTTAAACTTGACTGAAGGTTACATTTTTATTTGTAATGATTGAAAGAAACTTATACTTCCAATAGAAAGGGCTTTATAGTTATAATATTAATAATCAAGTTTGATAGGAATATCACCATTTACCTCTAGAAAAGTGGTTTCTTTTGGACTTTCATTGACTTCGCAGGACATCCCCACTCTCTCCCTTGGAATTTACAATCCAGGCCTCAACTTACATTTTTCTAACCCATCCAGACTCATCTTTCCAGTTATGTGAATTTCATGACATAATTTTTTGTGCTTTTCCTTTTACTCGTACTTTCATGTAAACCTGTTACTTCTCCAAATACCTTTTCTAACTGCTTCAATTTTTTACTTTCTCCAAACCCTATGTTCCATTTTTTTTCCTGTCCTAGAGGTCCATTAAAATCTTCCCTTTTCTATGAAACCTTTTCTGCAGTGGAAATCTTTTTCTTTCCAGTAAGATTTTACATCACCTGTCTTGAACTTATTACTCTGTGGGTAGGACAGAAAGGGGGTATATATCTGTTGAACGACCCTCATTTCCCATGGATTCTAATAGGTGTTCTTTTATATGTCTCATTTAATTCACATCACAACCAAGGAATGGGGAGCTATCATGCTTGTCATACAGATGAAGAAACCAGGGTCTGGTGAATCTCAGTGACTTTCACAAAGTCTTTCTTGTAGAAAGCAACAGAGAGCATAGATTCAAACCTCTTTCTCTTTTTGTACCAAAACCTGTGTTTTTTGCCCTCAGGTGTCTTTCTCTATATGTGAGTCTGTTTCATTTTCTCATCCTACTAATAGCAAGAACTCTATCATGAGAATTTTTGTTGTTTTAGGGAGCGCTCACATAGTTGGCCTCATAATGGGCCTCATTTCTGCATTTAGGAGTCTTCGTGGAACTCAGATGCAGAGTTGTCCTTTATACTTTTCCACTTGTACTCATTTAAAGCAATGCACATGTTCATAATTGGAAATCTTGTGTTTCCCTGTCATCAAAAAAGAAAAGAAAATACATGAATAATGGAGGTACTTTCAGAAAATCTTGCTGTGTTTTCAAATTGGTCATGAACATAAAAGAGTTTCTTATATTTTCCAAGTTTAACTTTTATTTTTTATGTTTTATTCTGTGCATGGCTGATAATATGTCTCAGTTTATACAGCTTTGTGTTCTGTATAAGACTGAGACCATTTTTCTCAAATCTTCTGAAGCTTCATTGGGGAAAAAATCTCCAAAAAGTACATGAACTTTGAACAAACTTAGTCATGCTTAAGAAGGTCAGTATTTAATACATTACCTTGAGTCTGATATCATTTAAAAAACAAGAGAATTTTTTAAAAATTTAAATGAAATAACATGTTTGAATACAATTTCCAGACATATCCTACTTCTGTGTAAAGGGAGCAAATTACAAAGGAAGTCTTTACAGAGCCCATAAATATCTAAGGAACTTGTAGAACTACTGACCTGCAACTCATACGCTGCTCTGTAAATACTGTCTATCAATTGTTTATCATTTTATTCTAAGCCAAACTTCTAAATAACTTGACTAGAAAAAAGCTTTAGATGATTGGATAATATTTCCGTGGAAAGTCAACATAAATCTCTCTTGGAAATGTGTTATGAGTCAAGCAGGACCTGTCTAATATTATTTATGCTAAAGGAAAATTTATGCTGAATCTTCTGTCAGCTACTGGATGTTAATTGTGTAAGATGAAGGTGAGAGCTAAGAAAATTAAAACAGAAAACGGAAGGCCTCTTTCTTGGTCTCATGGGATTTGCTCTGTAACAAAGAACCCAAGGCATTGACTTAAACAGAGATACACATGCACACATCACATCTCAAGATAGCATAACTGCTGGGGCCCTTCAGTGGCTCAGTTGGTTAAGTGTCTGTCTTCAGCTCAGGTCATGATCTCAGGGTCCTGGGATGGAGCCCTGAGTCGGGCTTCTTCTCCCTCTGCTGCTCCCCTTGCTTGTGCTCTCTCTCTGTCAAATAAATAAGTAAAATATTTAAAAAAAAAAGATAACACAACTGCCAGCAGAGGCACAGATGAGTTTAGTAGACATTGCCATGACCATTTAGCATGTTACCAAGGAGGTACCATTTGAGTAGAGGCTTCAAGGAGGGGCAGAGTTTTGTTAGGTAGAAAGCTGGTGGCACAACAGTTTGGATGGGAAGAAGAATGTAAATCAATTTGTAGAACTGGCTTAGTCAAGAAATGTTTGCAAGAAACATCAGATTGACTGAAATGGAAGCTTTGTTCCAATAAACACAATCTTGTTTTCTTTTTATTTATATTTTCTTAACTTGCATCTCAGTTGACCATTATTTTTGGCTAGTACTACCATGTTTAATATCTCTGCACTTTATCAGATGGAAGATGTAAGCTTGGACACAAGTGACCCAATCCTTTGAGGGTCTGATCACTCGACAGGATCCACGGAACTCAGCTGCTAGATAGTTGATCACTTTGCTCACCAGGAAACATCATCCCATGAAGCCATGTCCTAACAGCACCAAAATCTTCAGCTTCTTGAGAAGCTAAGCCAGGAGTGTTATGGTTCACTTCTACACATTCTCCAGCTGTGCCTGAACAGCTTGATTTCTCATCTCTTTCATGGTGAACAGAAATATTCTCAGAAATTCTTTTTTTCCTTTGAGCTACCAAGATTTTTGGCCTGCCTTTTTGTTGGTCATTTCCTGAAGGGGATTGGAGTATCTGACCATTTTAAACCACTTTTCTGAGAACCAGTACATCCTAAAAATGGTCTGAGGCTTGTCCTTTGATTATCTATAGGGATCACCTTTAGAAGAGTTGCACAAGAGACCAGATTGAAACAGGAAATCTGTCAGGTTCCCTGTTGTATGTTTTTAATTCACACCCCCCCATGGTTACATCCAACAGAGGTGACCTGAATTTTCTCTTTGATGTTGCATACCATGAATTCCCATAGCAGGTCAGGGACAAAGGGAGAATTTTAAAGCTTTTTTTTCTAACATTGCCTTAGCAGATACTGACTAATTGTATCCCAGGAACATGCTCCTGATTTTAGAATCATAAACATCAGTAGGACTGAGATGCTTGCAGAGTGATACAGCGACTTTGATTCCTCTTGGGTGGTCAAAACACAGCATGTGTGATATTTTTACAAACTATGGTTCACAGAGCACATAGTTCTAGAGCATTTTGTTTTCATTATGTTCGTGTCAATGGAAACAGTTGTGCTTCCTGATGTCTTACTGAGATGGCCTTTTTGGTAATTTTAGGCTACTTTCCCAAGGATACTGCATGTTGCCTGACCCTTATTCCTGAGGAAATAAGTAGGACTTGGAGTGACTTGTGGATAATGTACTTTCTTTAAGAATGGCAGAAGGGAAAACATCAGACTAGGATGCGCTCCAGAAATAATAATGGAGAATCTCATCCTGTTTTGTAAACTCTTTGTACTTTGCTCTTTGTGTGATTTGTGGGAATATTATTTTTTAAAGGACGCTTATACTTTGGAAGATATTATGTTAACTTGTTTTAGAGTTAAGAAAGAAAAATAAGATGTTATTAACGAGTTCATAAAAATTGGCTTTAGTATACCTAGGAAATTTTGTGTGTGTGCTTATTCTGAATTTACAAGTCAACATTTTTTCTCTCTAGCAGCTTTATTTGGAGTGCCCATGGTGATATAAAGATGAGAATGAACAATACCCAACCAGTGCTTTAGCTGAAGAAATTTCAGTGTTCTGGAAATCAGGTAAATAAAATACAGATACCTTTAGGTCTCCACATTCCCTTTGTTAAAAAAACAAAACAAAACAAACAAAAACAAACCTGTTTTTTTTTTTAATCGAGTTTGTTCTACAGATTCCTTCAAGAAGATATTTACCACTAAATTCAATATATAGCTTATTTACAAACACCTCATCTAATGCCTCCGTTTTTTTTGTGGAGAGCATTATGTTTTCTAAAGAATACATTTATTCATTCACTTAGTGAAATCATATTGGTGATATTATCTACTTTTGTGGAGTATTTTGAAGAAAAAGAGGATATATGCCTATTTGATTTGACTCGCATAATTCTAAACAAAGGAAAGATTAGGTTAGGTGAGTACCCTGTTTCTGTTTTATTTTCACCACATAAAAATATGCCCATACCCTTAGAATGCAAATTAGTTTAAAAGTTAAGTATCTAGAGAAATAAACCCTTTGGCACACGTGCAGGGAGGCATCACTTTCAACTTCTTTAATTTGTATTTTTCTTTTGCATTGTTAAGTAACATTCATATTCTGGATCATGATACATCCATTTAGATCTCATTGATTGATTCCTATTGCTGGAGATGAAGGACTAAACTTTCTTAAAACCCCCACTTCCTTTACTTTATTCTTCCATGATAGCTATGTCACATTTTAGTTTAAATCTATATCGGGGTTTTTAACTGTTATGACTATTCAAGTAATGTTTGCTGCGGAGCCTGGTGATAGGACACAATAAAAAATTTATTGTAGAACTTCTCTTTATCTTGAATTAGCACATGCTTCATTTATTTTTCTTTTTTGCTCCATTTCTTTTTCTCCCATTCTTATTCTCTCCTCCTCTCTTCTTTCCTTTCTTTCTTATTTTGCAAAGTCTTCCCTCAAAGCTCCAAAATTTTTATAACATGCTTCTCTTTAATTTTTTGCATAGGTGAGTTGGTCAGAATCTAGCTCCTTTCTCTCTCTTTCTCTTTCTCTAGAAGAACCACGTCCTGGAACCTTCCCTTCTCCCACTTTTATCTTGTCTGGTTGCTCTCTAAAGCACCCTATAAAAAGATGTTATTCAGAGGTATTTTTAGATGTCATCCTAAAAATGTATATTTTCATTTTATGATGTTATAACCTCTTATTTCTAGAAATTATATCCTCATTTTACTTATTTACTTCTCCCCCGCCCCTCTTCGCTGGAACTCATATTCTAGTAATGTTTTTGAGAAGGGTTCTACTGATGATAAATATTTTTTATAAACTTGCATGTCGAGAAATGTTTTTATTCTAATTGATACTTGATCCAATCTTTGGGAATAGAATAAGAGCTTTAAAATATTTTTCACTCAGAAATAGTAGCATTTTCCCATCACTTTCCAGCTTCCAATGCTATTGTTGAAAGACCACTATCAGTTTGATCCTGATCTTTTGTATAAATCTACTTTCTCCACTGATAAGCTTTTGAGATCTTCTCTGTATTTCTGGTGTCATTTATCAGAATATATCTTAGAGTGGGTTTTTCTTCATCCCTTGTCTTGGGACCCTTGATAGGTCCTTTCAATCTGGAGACTCATGCTATCAGTTATGAGAAATATCCTAGTTTTTTGTCCTTAATAATTTCTTTACTACCTATTTCTCTCATCTCCATTTCTTGAATTGCCAGTTGAGGAGTGTTGGATTATCTCTACTGATGATCTATTTGAATAAAATCTTTTCTCTCCTCTATTTGTCTTTTTAAATTTACTCCACTTTATCTTCTAATACTTTTACTAAAATCTGACTTTTGGTGTTCATATGTTTAACTAAGATTATCCTTTTTTATTCTCTGCTTGTTTCTTTTATATTTTATTTCATCCTGTCTTGTTTCCTCAAGGCAATATCTTTTTTCATATTTGGGGATATTGTTATTATTTCTTTGAAATTGTATTTTTCTCACTGCATATTCTCTATTTCCCTGCAGTTCTTCTTTTCTTTCCCTTATATTGTTTCCTCTTTCTTCCCTGATGGATCTTCGGTGATGATCTTTGACTTCCCAACCATATTCTTTAAGGAGACACTAAAAACCTAAATGGAATTTTGTGCACAGGGGAGATGCTTGTCAGGCTGTAGGATTCACTTATGATCCCCTGGGCTGACACTTGCTTTTTTGGAGGACAGGACATATTAACATCTGTAGCTGAGGTGGGTTTTTTTGTTTGTTTGTTTGTTTGTTTGTTTTTTGTTTTTGTTTTTTTTCCTCTGTGGGAGTTACTTAAGAGAAAAATTCTTAATTCTTAATCTTCTGTTGGAGGATCTGAACACCCTGGGGTTTAGCTAGGGAAGATAGAGGTATCATAGTTCTTAATGCGCCCAGACTTTCATGTAACCTTTCAGCTTTTAGCACCACATCCTTTGCTGCCTTTTGCATTATAGATTAGGGTCATTCTAGTTCAGTTTCTCCAGATACCATTTCTTTCCTTTAGAAGTGAGAAGGGGTAGTCCCATGACCCCTTTTTAGTGGATGTACAGTCATAGGTAGGTGTCTGTTTCTCTTAAACTCTTTCAGTCTCTCTCTTTTCAAATCCTGGCCTCAACCTCACCTTTGACAATCCCCAAATGTTCCAGTATCTGGGACTTTTCTTGTGGGTATGCTTGTTACTTTTAATTATTATCTCCTACTTACACAGTTGTCTTTCTTCTCTTCTGTTAATTAAATGCCACTATTCCACATACTTTCTGTCTTTAAGTAATTTAGAGATATAAAAGTCTCTAGTTTAAGAACATATTTGAATTTGTGTGGTAAGCTGATAATGACTCTCAAAAATTTGTCAATGTCCTCATTTCCAAATCTGTGAATGTTACCTTATTTGGAAAAATGGTCTTTACAGATATAATTAAGGATTTTGGGATGTGGAGATTATCCTGGGTTATCCAGGTAGGCCCTAAGTGCCATTACAACCATTTTTATAAAGAGAGGCAAAGGGAGGAGATTTGACACACACACACAGAGGAGAGGATGATAGAAAATTGGAAGCAGAGATCAGAGTAATGTGGCTTCAGGTCAGGGAATGCCAGAAAATACAGGAGCCACCAGAAACTAGAAGAAGCAAGGAACAGGATTCTTCTGCAGAATCTCCATAGAAAGCTTGGCCCTGCTGAAAGGCTTTATTTCAGCCCAGTAAAACTGATGGTGAAATTCTGGTCCCCAGAACTGCAAATAAATTAATTTCTGTTGTTTTAAGCCACCAAGTTTGTAGAAATTTTTTACAACAGCTGCAGGAAACATATTGTTTGTATTAGAGTTTCTTTTTCTCCTTTCTGCTTTGTGATAATTTTTAAAAGGAGAAGGAGAGAGAAAGATACATATTTCACCTTCTTGACACTGGAATCATTTAAATCTTTGACTTGGGATAGTTTTATTTTCATAACTTTATATCTCATAATTAGAATGCTCACTTTCAGAAGTATTAGAGCTTTCCCAGATAAGGAATTTTAATAATGTATTCATTTATTTTTCTCCCCTTCTTATTATATAGTATCTCCTGTCAAACAGATATTACATACTTCCTTCTCTTTCCTTTCCACTTTCTTTCTTTCCTTTCCTTTCCCAATAATCTATTGATTATTTACTTAGTGTTAGGCATTGTGGTGAGCTTTGAGAATATAGACTGGTAAAGTTGTTTTACTGCCTTCCATGACTTCACTATCTCTTGATATAGAAAAGGAACAAAAATAACATTTTTGTTATACATACAAAACATAACACTAGAAACAGAAATAAAATCAATAACTAAATACAATACTATAAGTGCTAAATTAAACATATGAACAAAATGCTGTGGTGTTCCAGACATAGAGTGAATAGTTCTGCTTGACAGAGACTCAGAGGATTTATGAAGTAGAACCTGAACAAGGTCTTAGGGGATGGATTGGATTTTTATGAAGAACTAAATAGGGAAAAGTCATTTTATGGAAAGAGACTGCCTCTATGGAAGGCATATGTATGTTAAAGAGCATGGATTGCTTTGGCATGACAAGATATTCAATAGGCTTGGAACATAGATTAAAAAGTAGGGGAGTATACAGTCAGGAAACTCTAAAGGTTGGAGTCAAATTATGAGGTTTTTTTTTTTGCTTGTGGTAGGGAATTTACATAATTTCACTCATCTGTGGAATTTAAGAAACAAAACAAATGAACAAAGAAAAAAGAGACAAAAAACAGATTCTTAAACTGTTGGTAGCAAGAGGTGGATGCTGGGGTGATGAGAGAATAGAAAAAGGGGGCTAAGAGATATAAAACTCCAGTTGCAAAATAAATAAGTCATGGAGATGAAGGCACAACATAGGGTGTGTAATCAATAAGATTGTAATAACATTGGTGGTATATGGGAACTACATTTATTATGGTGAGCATAGAATTGATGAATCATTTCATCGTACATTTGAAACTAACATAACACTGTATTTTAAAAGGTGATTTAAGATACACACACACACACACACACACACACACACACACACACACAGTAAAATATTGTTCAGCCATAAAAGAGAATGGGATTTTGACATTTGCAACAACATGGCTGGATGTAGAAGGTATAATGCTAAGTGAAATAAGGAGTTTAGATTTTTATTATTTTGGAAAAGGGGGAAATGGGCTTTGAGCAGGAAATTGGCATGGTTCATTAGGAATAAAACTGGCAGCCTTTGATTTCCACACTGATGAAGAGAAGCTGAGAGATCAACTACAAGTCTCTTGTAAGAGACCAGGTGGGCAGTAGATGACAACAATCTGAGTCAAAGCAGAGGTCATGGGACAAATATAAAAGAATTGGGTCAAGAGATGGTTATGAAACAAAATTTGCAGAGTGATGGAATTTCTACCATTAAATAGAAATGGTGAGTACAAAGATAACAGTCACAGAGTGCAACCAGATGCTAGGGGAGAGGAACCAAATTGGGTCTGGGAAGGGCAGAGGACATGACCCCAAAACTGATTATTCGAAGAAGGAAGGAACCAGTTATATGAAGAAGAGGATCACGGAAACAGACTGTAGCAGCAAGCTCTCTAAATACTAGAGACAATCTGAGAAACGTGACTTGGATGTGAAAAACAGATTGGCTGTTGGATCAGCTTTAAGTGACATGCCAGTGCTGGTGTAGAAAGTCTAGTGGGATGTGACATATGAAGAAACCAGTGAGTGGAAACCTCTGGTGAATTTTCCTCATCCTTTCTTTCCCTAAGTGTTCATTTTTACATTTCTACCAGTCGTGCCTGGAACAGTTTTCGTCCAGTGCCTGTACTTTCTTCCTTCTAAAATACCTTCAGAGCTTCTGTCAGGACAACCACCCCAGTTTCATGTTCTTGGGAGAAATTTGTATAGATTTGTACTTACTAAAATATTCTATGCAATTGCTTTATTCATTTGTGTAGTCCATCATTATAAATTCAGCACACATTTAGCCAGAAACAAGGAACAGCCAAGACAGTATGGCTTCCATTGGAATTCAGGTACACCAATATATTCTCTTATTTGCCAAGTGTTAAGAAAAAAACAACACCTCGTAGCAGATCTTCCTAGTTCTCTGCACTTAACAAGTGTCTTACAACATTTGACTAGTTCTTCTGACGGTTTGTTCTAGGGAACAAGAAAAGAATAAACTTTGTAATGTGTAACTGGTGTAGTATATCCCAGAGCTCTTTAGCTCAGATATTTACATAACTTTTTGAGCACATGCCATAGTTAGAATCAATTTACTTTCCTTAAAAGCTTCAGAGTTCATCAATTTAGCCAAGAATTGGGGGACAAAAATGACAAACATGATAATAATTCCCCAATCTAATTAAATAGCAGTTAGGATCTGAAAAACCAGTCTTCATTGAAATTTTTTGAACTGGAATCACAGAACGTTTGCTGCCTTTGTGTTTAATAACCCACCATATGCTCTTCTAATTGGAAGTTTAGTTTTGATCATTGGGATACAGGCTCAAAGAGCTCAGGAATGTACTATGTTGCCTATGGTTAACTCTTTCAGATTATATAACTTGATAGTCTAAATGTTAACGTCAGAGTTTTGCATTTTAACAAGAGTTTTAGAGCTGGTGGTATAGAATATTCCTTTGTATTCGGCGCCATTGATCTTGGTAGGCTTGCCTTTCTTGGCAATATCCTCTGACCCAGAATTCCCCCTGGCTAGTCCCAAATATCCTAATCTAAAACCTGACAGTGGTTTTAAAGGGGTGAATATAATTTTTCACGAGTTCTATATTTCATTTTTGTTAAGAATTTCCAGACAGAGTATTTCATCTCTATTAGAAGTAGTATCTTGATACCCTAGGGATTTGGGGCACCAAAATCTCCAAGGAGGAGAAGGGCACAAGGTGGGTTATAGGGAAAGATAACTTCAGGTGGAGCCTTTTCACATTCCTCAAGCTATAGCACACAGATTGGTCTCCACTATATGCTTGTGAGAGGCCTGTTTTATCTCAGAGACCTTCCTCCATAGGTGTCAAATGGAGTCCAACTCTAGTTCATGCCCAAACTCTGCCACCCTATGTGAGCCTTCCTGTACGAGTGGGCATGTGCCTAATGCTTCTAATCTCTTTTCTTGACTAAGCTTGTTACCACTCTATCTTCCTAGGGTGTTTTCTGGGGCTCAGGCAGATTTAACTACCAACAGCTAGAGCAGTGACTCAACTAGATGAAAACCATGGACAGTGAGGGCACATGGGGACTTCTCAGTATCCCATGTGTGATTAAAGACAATTCAGATAAAAGGACTCCAGTTTAGCCTTGGCCTTACAGAAGATCCTCCCCCAGGCAGCTCAACACTTGCGCCTTCTGTAAAGTCCATGGGATCAGGCCCCACTTGTTACCTCTCACTATGCAGGACACACACCCATCCTAATTTGATCCAATTTGTGACTTTTTTGTGTGTGTAATTTGTAAAGTTCTTTATTTTCTTCAGTCTGAACCGGACTCATACTTTCTAATCATTCTAGAACCCTCAACCGCATCTACTGTCATCTCCAGTCCAGTGAGTCTACTTTCTACATTATCTTCTAAAGCCTCTGCTTATATGGCTATAGAAACGTATGTCAGAGCCAGTTACACACATGCATTTCCTATCACCTCTTCAAGGAGTCCTGTTCTTAGTTTGCTTCCGAGCTGCCGTTCTATTCATTCATTTATTTTCTCAGATTGTTCCAGTTCATCTCTGTGTCTATCTGTCTGTCTGTCTGTCTGTCTCTTTCTGGATTTGTCCGTCTCTGTTCTCTCTTTTTTCTCTCTCTCTGACCCCAGCCCCCACTGTTTGTTTTTTTTTTAATCTCCATATTTTACTTCCTTGGTCTGTTGGTCTTAGTTTTAATACTATCTTTAAATGACAGCACCCAGACTGCCTTTATATATTTGTTGAAACAACTAAAGTTGTTGAACTAGGTACTTTCAGATAACCTGGACTTTTGTTCCTGGAGCAGATTTTGCTTTTATACTCCAATATTTTGTTCAACTTTCACTTTTCATTAATGACCCATTTGGGTAGAGGTCTCTGTGTTTTCTTTTCCTTTTTTCCTCCTCCCTTCCTCCTTCCTTTCCTTCTTTCCTCCCTTCCTCTCTTCCTTCCTTCCTCTTTCCTTTTCTTTTTAAACAACCTCACTCAACTCCCTACTTGCTTACTCATTTTGCTTCATATATCCTAAACTATAGTAACTTTTTTTCTTGTTTTCCTGCTGCTGCTCCAATCCACTGGGAATCACACAGACTGGGAGGATCTCAGGCATGAGTTATTTTAGATTGTAGGAGAAGATCTAATTAAGGGTCAAAGTAGTAGATGCTGGGGGAGGGCAATTGTCACTGAGTGAAAGACAGGACTGTTGCCATATGCTCTCAAAGGAGGAAACAAAGGCTTTGTGCATACTTGAACATGCTTTTACATGTAGTTTTAAATTTTTCCTCTAGATCTAAGGACCAAGTTAGCAGTGAAATCAAAGGGAATGGGAAATTTTTCAATTAATTACAAAAGAAGACTCATTCCAACTACTGACTGACTAGATTTGAGAGAGTAAATAATCCAAACTAAATTGAAAGTTTCAAGATTTATGGTCAAGAGAATGCTGGAATTAAGAAGATAGTAATGCCTGCTTCTAATTTTATTTAATTATTACTTCCCTTTTATAAATGAACTATGGCTAAATTATAAATAATTTAGAAAGAAAATAAAGAAATAAAATAATACAGGATTCTGCCTGAGATGACAGTTGATCCTTTTACCATATTCAGAAATGTTATAAAATTTGAATTATATATTATCTGGAGTTCATTTTACTCCTCCCTTGTTTTCCTGATATTCACATCTCATAAATGCTTAAAATAATTATTTTATGTATTTTTCATTTTTTATTTCAGTATAGTTGACACAATGTTGTATTAGTTTCAGGTCTACAACTTAGTGATCTGACAAGTTTATCCATTATGCTATGTTTACCACAAGTGTAATTTACATTTACATGCCTTTTATTCCAATGACTTATTCATTCCATAACTGAACTCCTGCATCTCCCTCTCCCCTTCACCCACTTTGCCCACCCCCGCCCTTCCACTCTAGCAACTATAGTCTGTTCTTTGTGTTTATAGGTCTGATTCTGCTTTTTGTTTAAATGGCTACATAAAATACCATATCATAAAAATAGATATACTCTTATTTTCAATTTTGTAAACAATTATAAACAACTTTGTACAAAACTATTGTACAGTTTCACGTAGGACTTTCTTACTAAAGAGTCTTGACTTTCCTACAAAAGAATCTTTGACACAGTCCATACTTGATACAGTATTATTGGGAATCCTGACCCACTTCTGAGACTTTTCACGGGTAGGTGCCTCTCTGGAAGTGTTTTCTCTCATATATTATCATGTTGGACCCTTATATTGTATTTTAGATTATTGCTCAAATGTTATTACACTAGAGAGACATTTCCCTGAGCACGTATGTAAATAATGCCATATCCACCACCTCCATAATCACTCATTATTTCTTTACCCTGCGTTATTTTTCATCTTAGTATTCAATAGTACCTAATATGTTATGTTTGTTTAATTGTCTCTCTCTGCATCCTAGAATCTATGGTAAATGAGACCAGAAATCCAATCTATTTTGTCAAACAAAACAGTGCCTCAAATAGTTATTGGCACATAGTAAGTGATTCATAAATATTTGTTCAGTAAACAGATAAACAAAAAGGAAAAAAAAAGTAAGAATTTTGGTACCTATAAAGTAGTTTCATTCCAGAAAGCTTGTTCCAAGTTAAATGTTCATAAGCACAGAATAACTCACTTTGAACAATAAATTTTTTTAAGTTTTTTTTTAAAGATTTTATTTATTTATTTGTCAGAGAGAGTGAGAGAGAGAGCTAGAGAGCGAGCATAGGCAGACAGAGTGGCAGGCAGAGGCAGAGGGAGAAGCAGGCTCCCCGCCAAGCAAGGAGCCCGATGTGGGACTCGAACCCAGGACGCTGGGATCATGACCCGAGCCAAAGGCAGCCGCTTAACCAACTGAGCCACCCAGGCATCCCTGAACAATAAATTTTAATATTTTCAAATAATAGGAAAAACTTATGCTGAGTCTCAGTGTTGGTTTAGTTTTCATTTTTTAATTTTTTCTTTTATCTGTCTCTTCTTTATATTTTTCATTAATGTGTTCCTTTAAAATCATGTACATGAGTTTATATGCATTGTGTTGAATTTTTTCACATTTTTATAGTCATTTTCTTATGTTTTATGACATCATAGACAAAATATGTGTGGAATAGTATATTCCAAGATTTCTTCCCCTGAGCTCACCTACACTGTTGCTATAGACTTCAAACTTGTTTCCTTATTTTTTTAAGTTTGTCATCCATGTCACTCCTGATTTTTCAGTATCATTTCTTATCCTTGCTTCTTTTTTTTTTATCTGTGTGACTCTCTTTTCTTTTTAAAAGTAAGTATTTCTTTTTCATTTTAGGCCATTTCTTCCTTCTTGTCTTATTATATAGGTGTCATGTCTTTGTGGATTCTATTTAAAATGCCTGTTCTCAGGGCACCTAAATAGCTCAGTCAGTTGAGCATCTGATTCTTGGTCTCAGGTCGGGTTGTGATCTCAGAGTTGTGAGTTTAAGCCCTATGTTGGACTCCATACTGGAGCCCTTACTACTTAAAAAATAAAAATAAAAATAAAATAAAATGTCTCCTCTCACTTATTTTAATAGATAATACATTCAGTTACTGCTCTCCTTTTGATAATCTTCTTTTCCCATTTTCTCTGTTGTAGTTTTATATAGGCCCTCACTTCATATTTGTTTTCTACTTGCTCAACAACAAATCAGCCTAGATCTAGATCCAATGTCATGCGTACAACCAAATGACACCTGTTGTTTTCTTACTATCTACTTCTTGCCGGTTAAAACCTATTTATGCTTGTTAAATACCCTTCCTGTCACCCCAGGTGGGTGACAGGTTGTTGTGTAGACCTCCCAGCTAGACACTAGGAAGCAGATGTGGAGTCTAACTTTCCTCTCTAAAATGAGGTGGTCTCCTGTGTCTCCAAAATTGTTTAACAAACAGGAAAAGCTATCCTTTCTTTTATGTGTTTCTTCCCACCATCTTCCTACCGTGGCTACCATCTGCATTGCTTTAACTAAATCTGCGGAGATAAAATGTGTCACATGCCAGTCCTCTCTCTTCCTTCCTGTTTTTAAATACTAATGACAAAATAGAAAGAGATGGTCCTATGAAGATACTACTCCACGTACCTCAAGAAACAGTACCTTCTACTGATAAACAGTGATATCATCGCACTCCAAGGTTTTAGTGGAATGGGTCAATGAATCTGTATTAGTTAACCAAGAAATGTTGAAATACTTTCTTGACTTTCAAATGAATAGGATTAATCCGTCTATGGGTATAGACCACCGGTTGTTTTTTCTTAGTCCAATAACAGTAACTTTAGAGGGAAGGTAAAGAAATTGCCTTGATTAATTTTAGTTTTCAGAATTATTGTATGATGTGTTTTTCTCTGTAGGTGTTTTAACAGGAAGTGTGCTAAAAATTTATGATGGCAGAATGCTAATTAGATGTCTTGAAAACTAGAAGTTTGATAGCAATTTTTTTAATATATTTTTTTAAGATTTTATTTATTTATTTGTCAGAGAGAGAGAGAGAGAGAGAGAGCGAGCACAGGCAGACAGAGTGGCAGGCAGAGGCAGAGGGAGAGGCAGGCTCCCTGCCAAGCAAGGAGCCCGACGTGGGACTCGATCCCAGGACGCCAGGATCGTGACCTGAGCCGAAGGCAGCCGCTCGACCAACTGAGCCACCCAGGTGTCCCTGATAGCAATGTTTTTTAAGACTCATTTTGGTTTGCCTGTTTTTCCATCGCAAGTGGCTATCTTCCAAAGCATTGCAGACGATTAGGGAAAAATACATAGGTGCAGAGTAAAATTACTGTGGGAAATGTCAGCACCACATAATAAGTGGCTTTTTGTTGGTATTATGTAATCCTTAGAAATTATGTCTTTATAACTTAATATAGAACTATTACAGCCTATCGCTTTGAATGGCTTTTTAATTAATTGAAACATAAAAAACACATGGCAGAGTTTTAGTGGTAAAGTTACCTGAGCTATTGAAATACTTTATTTTTTTAATTGTTCTTAATCATATTCTTTTTTTTTTTTTAACTTTTAAAGATTTTATTTATTTATTTGCCAGAGACAGAGAGAGTAAAAGAGTGAGCACACAAGCAGGGGGAGCAGAGGCAGAGGGAGAAGCAGGCTCCCTGCTGAGCAAGGAGCCCTATGCGGGACTCCATTCTAGGACCTTGGGATCATGACCCGAGCTGAAGGCAGACAGTTAACCAACTGAACCACCTAGGCGTCCTGCTATTGAAATGTTTTAGATGAATTTAGCAAAAGTTATCTTCTGTGTTTGACTAAATCACCATGACATCTAGAGTAACAGACTTCTCCCACATAAAATGAAGATGGAAAGTAAGTCAGGTCAAGTTGACAAGCTTTTTTTCAATAGCATCCTTAGTAGTGATCTTTTCAATGTAAGATACCACACTTTGGCAAAGGGGATTATTACCATAAGGTGTGTGTAATTCAGAAATATCTGTGGTTGTTTTACTCAACTGACCATTAAAAAAAATATATGTTATCTGCTGTGACATCAGCAAAGTTCTTTCAGATGCTGGTGTATATTTTGTGTTTTAAGTAGGTTATTGGTGACCTTTCTGTGCTTACCTGCAAGTCCTCTGTTTTGTGTATGTAGAAGCTCTCTTAACAAGAGTCGAGATCCTTGAGATATATGATCGTTGACTTCTGACTAACTCTGGGGAGTTAGTGGTTAGTCTTGAATCAAGGCAACAAAAAACTGAAGCTTGTTCTTTATAACAGATGAAAATGGAACATAGAATTACAGAATGGCATTGAGTCAAAGAAATTTCTAAAGATGAGGTATCTTTCAAGAAATAATTAGAATTCTTCATATTCTATATATCTGTTGGCTTAAGGGCCCCAAAATCTTTTGAATAATGCTTGTTTTCAAAATATAAAATGGGCACCACTGAATCACTAGAAGGTATCAAGTCATTATTATAGTTATCATTAAACTTTTTTTTGTTATTACGTGGGAAGAATTTGTAGGGGATATTCGATTTTCTTTATAGAGATACAATTGCCATATAACATATTAGTTTCTTCTGTCTACCATATTGATTCAATCTTTGCATTAACTTATTTTGTTTTTTATACTTATTTAGAGGCAATGTCAGCCTCCATTTCCAAATCTGTCATTGACTGCTATTGTGCGTTGGAGAAAGTGGAAACCCCTCATTTCCTCACTAGCTACCATAACTGATTTTAACACTCTAATTATTTGTTACTACAGTTTTCTTAAATTATCCTATCCCCCAGATAGTATTCTCTTATCCTGTTTCTTTCACCTGCCTTATTCATTCTAGAGCTTTTTGGTTTGTTTATTAAAGTCAAACAATGTCTGGTTTGAAGATAATTCAGTTGACCAAGTAAAGGTTAATGAGATGGAGATACTACGTTCAGCGTCCATTTGGAATTCTGTCATTCCTATATGGTGTGGCACCAGATGAAGCTTTGGGGTATCACCAAGTAAGTAGGGAGAGAAAATGTGGGTGTGCCAAATCCATCTTTGAATAATGGCTATTTTGTGCACGGGGGGGCGGGGCGGGGGGGGCAGTTATCTAACGTAATCACTAGAAAGCCTGTGCTCCTTAATTGAATTGTAGTATTCAATAGCATGAATTTGATTTGAGATAAAATGCCCTGATATTCCAGTGTCATTAACTCATTGATAATGATGGTGGCTATTGTTTTTGAAGGGCTTTTGAGAAATATGCAAACTTACTGTATGAAGGTTAAACAAACCTATATTGCAAAAGATTGATTTTATCTTTAGTGTTTGCTTATTTTTTGTTGTTTTGAACTCTCATTTGCTGATATTTATTAAAGAGAGGAAACATTTGTCTTAACTAGAGAACACATGAAATTCTAATTAAGATAGTTAAAAGAAGAGAGAAGGCATGGCATTAAAATAATATGTAACCTTGGAAGAGTTTAAAATAGCAACTCCTGTCTCCCAAAATGGTTTGATTTTGATTTCCTTGAGCATAGAGATCTGAGTTTAGAGTTGAACCCTGTAGTTTGATGTAAGTCAGTATCTTTAAAAAAAAACAAACTGAAACAAAACCTAAGCACTCAGTGATTAAGTGATGCCTCTAACTGTATGACAGATTAGCTGTTTTGTCACTTCTATATTCCCAGCTTGGAATCTAATATAAAACAAATACTTCACTACTTTGTTCTAAATCCCGTCTGATCCAACCTGGAATAAATATATTGTTGTGGGTTTCTTAATAGGAAAGAAAACCCCAACATCTTTGACAGAATTAAATCTTCGTTTCCGCAAAAAGAAACTTGGAATTCACCTTTGGTCTACTTCTTATCTTTGGTGTATTTTCTATTAAAAAGACTTCTAGATTTTAGTGGCTGCTTCGTTTTGGTTATCTAAGCTGTAATAAGTAGCCTTGGGACCCCCGAAGGCACACCCCACACACTTATGCTGGGTGACCTAAGGTCACAAGTAATGGCTGCAAGCTAATTGATTGAGAAAGGCTTGTCTGGCGGGGCCTCTCTGCGTCCTCCCCTTACATTCCTTAGTTCTGGGAGAGAGGCACTAGCGCTCAGCGAGCGAGGAAGGAAAAAAGAGAGGAAGTTTCTCTGCGTTCTGATTCCTCTCTGCATTCCCTGGTAGTGAGCTTCCTTCTCTCCACCCACTTCTTCCCAAGAACTCCTTAATTTGAAGGTGAACAACCTAAAGCCTGATCCCAGAGAGTTCCCCGAAAGGTGATTTGAGTGTTTATTGAACCGAAAGAACAAATTACCTACTTGAGGCGGTGGGCAGCCTTTGGAGATTGTATTAGAACTTCAGCAAAGTGCACAGCTGCCTGAGACAGAAGCCGGGACTCAGACTGACAGGCAAATAAGCCAGCTCGTGCAAGGGGCCTCTGGGTGGCAGCTCTGGGCTGTTGGGTGTTGGACAACCCTAGGCAGAACAGAAATGGAACAGGGGCAGAAAATAGCACACTTTTACGCTACGCAACTGTTGCTTTCGCATGGTGAGTGCAGATTTAAGATATTATTTAAAATATACTTTCTGTGTTGTGAGACGAGTAAAGAGATTTATTGTGCTTGGAGGGAAGTTACAGCAGGAGCCTTTCTTTTAAGCGCTGAGGTGATGTGGTTTTCTTTCTGCTCGATTTCACATTAAACTTGGCAATGCTAACAGAGAAATACAATATTTGCATTGTCTTGCGTGTCCTTTCTCTTAAAACTGTCCCTTTGTTTCAGTCATGCTTCTCTTCAACCTGAATAAACATTGTCTTAGGCAAATCGTCTGTGGAGTGGAGAATGAAGGAACAACGGTGTGACAGAATATATGTAAACATTTCATTTAGTCCAACTTTGTGTCCCTTTTCCAGGGCTTCCCGTTCTGCCGCCTTATCTCAGGAATATATAGCACGGACTGTATGAAAGGAGCTTTGTGTGAGAATTCCTCCCTGTTACAGGGTCAGGGCCTGGGCGTTATCTGACTGCCAGCAAGACTCACTAGGGTGTCGTCTCATTTTTAACCTAAAGTAGGGAAAAAAGTGCATCTTTACATATTAAAAAGTAATTGTTTTGACTCCAGGAGTTGCCTTCTTAGGGTTTACGTGTGTTAGTCCTGGCCAAGGACTGTTTCAATTTCTTTTGAGAAGCAGCATGCAAAACTTCTTTTGTTTCTTTTTTTGTCTTGTTTGCTCACATTTCACTGTAGAAACTTTGCACACAGTTCTTTTTTTTTTTTAATTTTAATTATCTTGAAACAATACTGAGACATTTTTATTTCAGTGCAAATATGTTGGAAGTGAGTTGGCTTGCTTTTCCTGAAAAAAAAAAAAACAAACCTCAGAGTGTAAATGGTGCTTAATTCCTAGTTGAGCCATACTTATAATTCTATTTTAAATGTGCTTCTTGTTCTTTAAAAAAAAAAAAAAAAATCAGAGCCTTCGGGGAGTATTCTTAGAAATGTTATGGAAGAGATTCTTTTGCAAAAAACTGCAAATTCAGTAGTACAACTTTAATAAGTGCTAAAATCTCGTCACTGTGGTTGACTTTGTTTAAAAAGCAGCTTTATTAACAGGGTGACTGCAGTAGATGTTACCAAATGAATGAAGTGCAAAATGTGTCTTCCACACTGCTGATTTGATAAAATACAAAGGTCCGAGTTGTTATCGTGTTTCACATTCATTTAAACTTTTTTTTTTTTTAATTTTAATTTTTATTTTTTATAAACATATTTTTATCCCCAGGGGTACATGTCTGTGAATCGCCAGGTTTACTTTTGAAAGGACAGCTCTATAGTACAAATTTTCAATAATCATCTTAAAAATAAAATAAAGTAAGCTCTTTAGATTTTGAGATGTCAAGCTTCTGTTTGCTAAGGTAAATTAATAAATGAAAAAATATATTAGAGCAATTGTGAAGCCATAAAACTTTACAGTAAAGGAAGGAAAGCTTTTAAGGAAGAATGAATGTGTTTTCGCTTATAGGGCAATTCTGAAGCATTACTCAGCCCTTCTTTTCCAAGGATATGTGGAAAACTGTCAGCTGTGGAGGAACCAAATCAAACCAAATAGTCTTGACTTTAATGCAGAAACTATGTATATAACATGTACCCCTGGGGATAAAAATATATGTTTATAAAAATAAAAAAATTTATTAAAAAAAAAGAAACTATGTATATTGGATACATAGTTTATGTATTAAAAGGTAATTTTTAAAACTATTTCTACAGTTTGATATAAGCTTCTTCCAACAATTGCAAAATGTGACTGACAAATGCTTTTCTAAGAGAACGAGTTCATTATGTTTGTCACCTGTTACATCAATTCTTTCTTTTGCTCATATACACCATTCCCAGCTGTTCATTAGTGGCTGCAAGAAAGTAAAGAACCCTTTTTGAGAGAAAATGTCGAAGTTTTTGTTGGCATGAACACTTTGAGGTTTTTAAAAATTATGTTCTTGTCAAAATCACACAAAATGTTTTTACTAAGGTCTTTTGTTATGATCTTGATATGAATAGTCAAGAAAGGAGATGTAAATTGTTTGGGTTTTTCCTTTTATATGTCTCAGTAAAATTAAGTGTAACTGAGGATTTCTGGAAGGCTTTGTGAAGAGATTAACCTTTTGAAAATTTCTCCTTTTGTTATCAATTTTTGTAAAACACACACACACACAATGTTTACCTCCTTACCTATTTCCTCCAAACCAGTCCAGAGACCAAAAATTAAAAGGAACTTCATTATTTTCCTCAGTTATAAAATCTAACCACAACTCAGGAAGTTACTATGCTATGGGTAGGGGCTGCAGAAGAATGGGCTTCCCTTTAATGGAAGTACATAACTGTGACAAAAACAAGTTAGAAACACCTACTGCATAGTTTTCCTAACATTTAATCTTAAACTACTATCGCCCCTCTTTTCTCTTCACATTTACTTACTGATTGTTTACTGAAGTGAAGAAATCTTTAAAAAACTGAAATCAGCCTTCGCATTACTTTAAGACCATGATTTTAAGAAAGTATATGTTTTCTTACATAAGGCTAACTTTCTACAGAAGTTTGAATTATGTATTAGATTATTATAAATAATGGAAATATCTTCACAAATTAAGAAATGGTTCTCTCTCTTATTTATATAGAAAATATTGGCAATTGATTGAACTTCCCCCTATACTATTACACCAGATTGGAGTGTGTGTATGTGTGTGTGTGTGTGTGTGTGTGTGTGTGTGTGTATGTTTGCCTCTGCACTTAAGAGTTCACAGAGAGGGGATTGAGTGGCCTGGACATATGTTATGGTTGTGACACTTTTTGACTTAGTTCCTTAATTCTCAGGGTCACTAAATTTCAGGGATTTTCTGCACACTTAAAGCAGGAGACATCTGTTTCAGTGAGGATGGATATAATCTTGCTCTGTTCTCATTTCAATTACATTTATCAGTTTTTTTTGAAAGACGATTTACTCTATCAGTATATAGAACAGAATCTAGAGGATTGGATTCTATCATCTCCGACAAATGATGAGTCCTCCAAAGACTTTCCTAGAGAGTAGTAGTATGGTTTTTATTACCCTTCTTACAAGGTAGAGAGCATAGTGGTTGTTCATCTTTCTAGATACTTTGATCTTAGGGCTCACATCTTTCTTAATTGTTGAATCTCCAGAATTTTCTTTTCAGGTGTTGTTTCTTGTGCCATTAATTCTAATATCTATTTCTGGGACATCCTGGGAGATATATGTAGAAGCTTCACAATATGTTATACATATTCTTAAATTCTCCTTCACATTATGTTGTATTTCTTTCTCTGTTGCATTTTTGGTGAATTACTCAGCAACATCTTCCAATTTACTAATTTTTGTTTTGACTATGTCCATTAGAACTTTTTTTGACTGTAGTTTTTTTCCTGGGAATTTTAAATGGTTCCTTCTTCATAGGCACTTTTATTGTTCTATCTCTACTTATTTTCTTATTAATTGTGTTGATACTATTTCTCACTTTGTCTCTTCAGGGATACTAACATGTTTATTTTTACATTCTGAAATTGACCTTTTATTTTCGTGTCATCTGGGGTTACTTTATTGCCTGCTTTTCCCCTCACTACTCCCCCCCGTGTGTGTGTGTGTGTGTGTGTGTGAAAGAGAGAGAGAGAGAGAGAGAGAGAGAGAGATTTCTCTTGTTTTGGAATTTTGGTTTTCAGGCTCTACTTGAGTGAGAGGATTTTAATAATTCTCTCTCTCTCTCTCTCTTTTTTGACCCCACCAAGTCCTATGATCATAGAGTTGGCCCTACACCCTCCCTGGTCCAAACTCAGAATGTCTGATAATGGGAATATTATGGTCCTAAGTCATGAAGTCAAACAGCAGTTTGTAGCAGGTGCTGATTGCCAGATTATGGCTGCTGCCTCTGGCCTCCTTATGTAAGCAGCTCTGTGTCAACTATGGCTCCAGGGGTATAACCCATCATTCAGCTCCCTGTTGCCTTATACCCAGGTTTTGATCAGTAAACCTGGCACTAATTTTCACTCCCTGTGGGGCAAGTGTGATACCCCCGTCACCTCAGAGATATAGGGAAATTTTGGCCATTCATTCCCCAAACCAGCGGTACACTGAAGCTTTCTGTTTCTGCTTCTAGTCTATCTCTGATATTACCTTGTTTTTGATATATTTGATATAACTTTTGCATGATCTCAGTTAAAAATTTATCTATTCTTGTTACGTGTTGGAAGCAAAAGCAGGGAACTCAAACCATATTCTTGCAATGCCACATTAACAAGTTTCCCAAGTCAGGGGTTTTGGAACCAGAAAATGTGGGTTCAAATTCTAACTCATTTATTAACTACATTACCTTGGGCCAAGTCTTTAATGCTTAAAAAGTCTCCATTTTTTCCCCATCATCCCATAGGGCTGTTCTAAGCATTGAATGAGATAATGTATGGACAGCAGTTCCGTGCTTAACTAGATCAAATGTGCAAATTGTGGTGCAAGGGTGGGGTATGTAACCAAAACTCAAACAAAACCAGATGCTACCAATTACATAGTGAATAAATGGCAGTAGAAGTGTAAAATAGACTTTGACGGACTTGGGTTTTGAGGGACCAGGATTCAAACCAATAGTATTGGCAGAGCATATACTTGGCTGAGTAGGAAATGAGTTTCTGAAAACCAAAAGGTTTGAAAAGATGAAGAAAGATGAGGCTGGAGATGAAGCAGCAGCAGCTTGGAATTAGCCTTAGAGTTTGAAAACAGAGAAAGAGACATGTTTCTAAGAAGGTATTGCCAATATGTCCTTGAGTAGAACATTTATGAAATAAGCATTTTATTTTCCTTTCTTACCACTGGCTTTTCTCCACCATGTTAGCTTCTCTATCATTTCTATTTGCAGGAACCTCTTCTGCGTCTTCCTTAAATATTCATGAGTTTCAGTGCTCATTCCTGGGCTGCCTTTTTCTTCTCTCACTATCCTCTCTCCTTTGTGCGTCTCATTCATCACCATGACTTCACATGCCATTATTAACCAATCCCTAGCCTGTTTCTCTTTCCCAAACTTTAAACCAGTAGATCCAATTAGCCACAGGCATTTCATTTGCAACATGTCCAAATCCAAAACATCATCTCCCTGCCAGAAACTTTTTTGATTTCAGTCTACCGTCTACCTGATTGTCCAAAACAGAATCAGGACGTAAAACCTCACCTTTCTTATACTTCTCTCTCCCCACACATTTAAACTTTATGAAATACTGATTTTATTTCTAGGTATTTCTATTTTTAATCATTTCTCCAGTTTCATCTACACATTTCTTACCATATGACTCATACTGAAAGCCACTTTGGAGTTTATCCATCAAGGACAAGGAAGTTGGGGTATGTATGCATACAAAACTCTTGTCTGGCCCTCGTTGAGGTTTACTCCTATAGCTATTAGCTCTAGAATTCCAGCTTACCTTACAACCCAAGCATATTATTAGCTCAAAATCACCTTCAGGCATGGAGTGGCAGGTGCTTGCAGTGAAACAACCAAGTGTGTAAGGACAATGTGAGTGCCAAGGGTATATGACTAGAACACCAAGATCATGGGCACTGTACATGTAAGAGGCATTTAAGTTCTTCTTAAGTGTTTGATATTTCAAACAATGTTGCAAAGAACATTGTGGTATATGTCCACTCGTGAATATGTTCTGAGTATTTCTTAGGGTTTATATCCAAAAGTGGAATTGCTGTGTTATAAGATATGTGTGGTCTCAATTTTACCACCAAAGATAGGTTTCAGGTTATCTACAAACTGCCGATGCTTATATCCAATATGTATGTACGTGTGTGTGTGTGTGTGTGAGTGTGTGTTCCCCAACTTGTCATTAGTGACAAAAATTCAAGAATCAGTAGATTAAATTAAGAACATAGTTGATTATTCAGTCATTAAAAAAGAAGGGAATCCTGACATTTGAAACAATGGATGAACCTTGATGACATTATGCTAAGTAAAATAAGACACAGAGAGACAAATACTATATAGTCTCACTTATGTATGGAATCCAAAACAATTGAACTTGCAGAAATAAAAAAACAGATTAGTGGTTGCCAGAAGTGTGGGATGGGGAGAGGAAATGGATGAAGGTGGTCAAAAGGTACAAACTTCCAGATATAAGATAAGTAAATCCTGGTGATGTAATATACACTGTGTTGACTACAGTTAACAATGTTGTATTTTATATTTGAAAGTTACTAAGAGAGTAAATCTTCAAAGTTTTCATTATTAAAAAAAGTAGTGTGTGAGGTGATGGTTGTTAACTAAGCTTATTATGGTAATCATTTCACAACATATACATGTTATCAAATTACTATGTTGTATACCTTAAACTTATACGATATTATATGTCAATTGCATCTCAATAAAACTCAGAAAAAAAGAACAGTTGGGGCACCTGGGTGGCTCAGTGGGTTAAAGCCTCTGCCTTCAGCTCAGATCATGATCTCAGGGTCCTGGGATGGAGCCCCGCATCGGGCTCTCTGCTCAGCAGGGATCCTGCCTCCCCCTCTCCCTCTGTCTGCCTCTCTGCCTGCTTGTTATTTCTGTCTGTCAAATAAATAAATAAAATCTTAAAAAAAAAGAAGAAAGATCAGTAGTTGACTAGAAAAGAAAACTTGATAAAATCAATATTTAAAGAGTGGATTGAGGAAGAGAGGAGTTCAAAAGAAGACACAGAAAGAAAACTGGTTTCATATTAGAAGCCAGTTTATGCTAGTGGAGTCATTCTGTTCTTCAAGATCATTCAGGATCCCAGGTTTCTTCTGCCTTGTTACTGTGGTTGGTTTGCAGACATAGCTGAGCTCACAAGAGGAAGAGGAAAAGAGCCACAATTCAGGGATAACAGTCTGTCTTTAAGTTGAAGATGGCTTAGAAATAATATATGATATTTCCGCTCAATTCTACTCATCTAAATTTAGTCATACAGCTACAACAGGATATGAGAGAAGCTAGAAAATGTAGTTTCTTCTTGGGAGACACTTGATTAGGAAAAGGGAAGAGTGAATTTTGGGAGAGCATCCAGCAGTTGCCCCACCAACTTTTTCTAAGTTAAAAAAAAAAAAAGTAGTGATTATATATGTTTAGATAGTCATTTAACATTTAAAGGGAAATTGCTTTATTTGGTCATTATTCTATGTGACAAGGATAGATATGTTAAAAAAAATAATACCAAGTAGCTTATATTTTATAAAGAAATGATAGTTGCTAACAAAGTGACAAATAAATATATGATACAATATGAAGAAGTAATACTAAAGAAGTAAAATAAAGTAAAAAGACAGAGGTACTATTTTTAGATATACTAGTTAAGAAAGATCTATTATATTAAAACTGCAAAGGGTCCTTTGAAAGGTAAAATACTGAGATCTCCCTCTTTGGAGGAGAATGAATTGCAAACCTAGAATATTAGTTGAATGGGACAATGGAAGCTTCAATTGGAAAGAGATTCAGAACTAAAGGAGAGTTGTCCTTTAATGTGTTTGGAGAGAAAATTGACCATGGGTGATTATATCCTAAAGAGGGGATGCTTATAGAGATGAAGTTGTTGCAGGTCCTAGTGCTGGAAGGAAAGGAATGATAGTCCAGATGTAGATAGTTCATATGTGAGGACCTCACTTTTACCTAAGTAAGAAGACAGGAAAGCTACTGAAAGTGTATACTGTGTGGGCTACATCGGGTTCTTGAGTAGAATTATGAAGGTATGAAGTTGTTACAAAAATTTCCAGCAAATACAAGGAGCCCAAGTCTGGGAGAGAAGTGCATCATGGAATTTTATCCAAGCTGGAGTTTCTCTGGAGTTTCTGGAGTTTTTCCATGGGTGGGATAGTCCACCTGTGCTAGGTGAGAGAGGATGATGATGAGAGTGGTTTAGGTAATGAAACATAATGTTTATTCCACAAAGCAAAAGAAATAGCCCCTTGGAAAAGAACTGACCAGAGAACCACATGCCCAGTTTTAGATTATGCATGAGTTTGTAAAATGACTAAGAAAGGTGTTTCAGATTATATTTTTCAAGACAAGTCTTTTCTTTTACAATTTAATAGCCAAAAATTCCAAATTCCTAATTTAGTTGACTTTCTTGTTTTTGTTGTGAAGGTTGTTGTGTAGGGATATAAATTCAGTGTCACAATTATGAGAAAAGTGATAAAAATATTAAGAAATTAAGATCTTGAATGAATCCCTATTGCATTATCATTTGACTTTTCTTTAACATCTGCCAGTCCGTAGTGGAATTACTATTTAAATCATGTAATAATGTAGGAAATGGAAATCTCTGGGGGAAAAACATATGGTTTATAAACTACTTATTGACTGACTCACTAAATGCTTAATGTCATCATCTTTTATATTTCATTCTTCCACAGATGCTATTTCATAGAGCAGTCAGCCCTTCTTGGCATAGCATATATTTCATGATAACTGGATTCTGTTTTTTCCTCCTTTTTTGTCCTTTATATCTGGATATTTGCATATTCCCATCTTTACTCCCACCTTTTATCAAGAATGACACCAGATATAGAGAAGCCATTGCCAGAGCTATTGGGATTTTTTCCCTTTTGAAAGCAATATCTTGACTTTGATGAAACTTTGAGTGTTTATCTTTTGATGAAACTATTCATCATTTCTTTAATTTTCTCATTCTCAGATTAGTCCAAGATAGATCTAATTTAGACCCTTTGAGGTTTTATTGCTGTTGTTTACTTGTTTCCAAGCAAGTCCATTCTTTCTAATATTTACTTTTCTATGAAATATTTTTCATTTACTAGTTTGTCTTTCCTCTAAAGGCACTAGAGTGTCTTTATAATTTTCTTCTGGCCTTTTGGTTATGTTAACTTCTTTTGTCTGGCTTTTCTGACCAATATAGTCAATTTCTGCATTCGCATTTCATGAAAGTGAAATTCCCGTATGCCTTCAGGTCTCTCTGTACAATCTTGCCTTCACCACTCAAATTATATTACCATTTCTTTTAGCTTATACAATACTCAATTGCTGACATGGTCCTCTTCTCAGTTGAAATTTTACCCCTATTTTCGTAAAACATCTCTCTCAACAAAGAAGTGGTAAACATTTAACTCTCAAAACTAAATATGGTATTCTTTGACATCTGTATCTTCTATGCTAAATTTTGATATCTTATATCCATTTAGAATTGGCTTTCTTATTGTTTTCATCTACTCAATCAATATTTTCATGTCAGTTAGATGTAAATTAGTGAGATTAGATTTCATATATTCCTGAAGGGAGGATATCACAACACAATGTAGCAAGATTTTTGCAATCAATATGCATTTGTCCTACTTACACCGTAGAAACTACATTGGAGAAAATATCACAGGAACGGAGCCCAAATCATCTAAAGTGTTCTAAACTTTAGAACTTTAGAACACTTTAACCAACATTTAGAATTATTTTCTCCTATGGGTAGAAAAATGCTTAATACTTACCATTATTAACTCTTTAATCACTGGTATGCATTTAGAAAATCAATTTAATTATTCATTGGTTGATTAGAAATGGCTAGTTATAAACAAAAATTTAGAAAAGTAACATGGATACTTGAGACACACATAGATTGATAGATATAAGAGATATAGATACATACACATACTATGAAATGTTGTATTTCATATTTTATCTGTATAAGTTCCTGAGATACCTTGAATTAAATTGAGGTAAAATGAATTCTGCATTTGAATATCCTACAACACAGCATTAAAAAAGAACCAGAATGTGTTGTCCTTGAAATTCTTATTTTAAAAGATTATTAATGAATCATATAATCTCAAAATAATATTACTCTCTTAGGCAAAATTTGGGGATTGACTTTCTTTAATGCTTTTAAAGCCAAGAGATTCATTTTTTTTAAATTTTGCATTCACTGTGTATTTAGAGTATCTAATCTTTTCCTCACTTGCTAGACACAGGATTGCAAAGATAACTGAGACATGGTTGCCTCTCTCAAGCTCTTTGATCATTTCAGTTCATTTTGTGAAAAGTGTGACTATTGCTTGTAATCATACTATCTTCCATTTCTTTTTAATTTTTTTTCAAATAATAACTACAATCCAGATTAACTTCTTTAGGATTAGCCAAAATGTTTTGACTTATTTTAGGAGAGGAATGCTATATGTTGCCTATCAGCAACCCAGGAACAGAGTCATTTCAGCCTTAGTCTCTTTCCAGTCACTCTGGGAGGTGCTTTGAGATCTACAGAGAAATATCTGTCATAATTCCTGCTCACCAGTAGCTGAGTGGCATTAGAGAGGATTAACAGAGTTTCTTTAACTCTTTTTAAGAAAAGACAGAATATAAAGATTCATTCAGAGTGTAAAGTGTTATCAAGTGAAATACAAAGCCAGATGAAAACATTCTGAATGGATTGATAATAAACTTTGTGTAAGACCAAGACATCTGCTTGGCCTTGAGGGATGGGAAGGATTGGGGCATATGGTTAAAGACTTAGGAGTCTAATCAAATGGATTCAATGCTAGCCAGAAGGTCTAGAGACCCATCCCATAAAGATGTAACAATTATTTGGAGAGTAAAAGAGTTCAAATGGAGAAATTGTTAGTTAGATCCAAATAAGTACCAGAGAAAAGATGAAATGGCCATTCTAGTCAAGGTAGGGTCATTTCAGCAAACCATCCAAAAATAAGAACACTATGCATTATTTGTTATTCTCCATTGTAATAATTGGCTTACCGGTCAGCAGACCTGTGCTAGTAAGGCACCTATGTTTGCTGATGTAATAGATAAAACCCCAGAATCTTAGAAGTTTAGAATTCCCTCAGAACACAGTCCAGTGCAGTGTGCTTTGGGTAGCTTTCTGTTCATTGATTCAAGGACTCAAGTTCTTTCCATCTTGCAACTCCACCAACATCAACTCTCACAGACTCACTTTATAAATTCACACATAGAAGGACTTTATGGTCCTGACCTGGAATTGGCATACATTAACTCCAGCCACATTTTCTCATTGCTATACCTTGCTCAAGTGAATCTGGGAAATGAAACCTCTTTGTGTCCTCAAGAAGAGTACTGACTGTTTACTTAGTTAACACACTTGTGTTGTTTCTACAAAGCTTTGAGCCATGTGTTGTGGAGGGTATATCTATAACCAAGACACAGTTTCTGCCCTTAACATTCTTAGATAAAACTATACATAACTGCTAATGCAGGACTAGATGTATTTGGTTCTGTAATAGAGGGATACCTCTTACCAGGAAGGACTTCCTGGAGGAGGCAATATCTGATGCTTGATGCATAGATAGGGGCTCACCACTGGGCAGAGACGGTAGGCACTGCATGAAAAGTGACATGACAACAAGTAGTTTTCAATGGCAAGAGATAAGAATCTGCAATAAGCATAGAAATAAAGATGTCTGAGAGGTATTTTGGGACCACTACATGAGAAACCTCAAATACCTTGTTTATAGTTCAGGAGCCATTTTTAAATTTGTACCACGTGCTTGAGAAAGAAGGCAGTGTTCAGAACACAGTAGAATGGAACGGAATTAAGGCTGAGAGTAGCAGGGAGCTTGTTGAACTAAGACAGTGAGTATAGAAATGAAAGAGTAGGCGAAACATTTTATAAAGTAGATTTGAAAAGACATTGAGATAGTTTATGTTAGTGAAAAATCAAGAGATTTTGTATTTCGCTTACTGAGTGTTGTCTATTGTTAATCCTTGGGAATTATTTGATGAGTTCCAAAGAGCACTTACAGTTGATCTCCTTAGTTAAAGGATTTATAATCTGCCAAGACAAGAACTTTGTCAGAGTTTGAGCGATGACGTCTCTGAAAGACTTGAACTTGAGAAAAGCATGACAGGGATCTTTTCTATTGTAACCACAAATGACCATATTTTGAAAAACAATTTCTGAATAAGAGACAACCCATGATAGATCATCATCATCTCCCCTTCTTAAAGCTCTAAGTAGGCAAATATATTTCTTTTATCTTTAAGTGCCTTTCCTTGACCAAAATCTTTACTTGACATTTTCTTTTAGAATTACTGTCAGGCTATACATTATTTTTGAAATTATGCAGAAAGGTAAATACATTTTAGAGAGTGTAAGTCTCCATGAGTCCTTTTAATACCATGAGACGTGAGTGAGGGAAAGAAAGTGTGGTAGTGGAGTGCTTCTCAAGTGGCATATGCAAGTCTCCTCTCTACTTCAAGAATATTCATTACTTAAAATGCTCTCTGGGAATGAGCGTTTTGAGGGCCACTTTTCCCTACTTTTATGGTGCAGAGGAAGTATTTAAATGTTTAAGGAGTAAAATAGCCTCTTGAACTCCCATTAGACCTGCTAGCAAAAATTTACCAGATGTAAAACATCAATAGTGTTGATGGGGAATATTTGAAGGCTGGTTTCCAGGTGTTCTGCCCTCAGAATATTTTTGCATTAGCTACTGAAAATGTTGCTCTGCCAAGAAGATAGCCTAACCATTGTCAAGATCAAAACAAAAGATCCTCATCAATTCCTGCAGAGAAGAGGTGACAACATTTAAATGATAACCGTGGCATTATAATTACGGAACTTTTGAATCAATAACTTATATAAAATTATTCCAACATTCGAAGAAATCATCTTACTTCTATTTAGCATACTGTATGATACGTTTAATTAAGTTGAAACTGCCAGTTAGAAATATAGTGCAGTAGCGTAATTGAAATGGAAGTACATTAATAACAATAAAAATTCCATCTAATAATATGATTTTCAAATGGATTTGGTTACAATGGGAAGTACTTATGTCCTCTTGCAATTTTTTTTAAGATTTTATTTATTTATTTGACAGAGATCACAAGTAGACAGAGAGGCAAGCAGAGAGAGAGAGGAGGAAGCAGGCTCCCTGCCGAGCAGAGAGCCCAATGCGGGACTCGATCCCAGGACCCTGAGATCATGACCTGAGCCGAAGGCAGAGGCTTAACCTACTGAGCCACCCAGGCGCCCCCTCTTGCAATGTTTTGATGTAAGGTATAGCTTTCTTTTTAATAACAGATAAATTTCCAAATATTAAGAAGAGAAGGACAGGACATCCTAGAAGTATCTGGAATTACATCTATTAGTTCTTGTTCATTAATGGTGTTCAGAGAGTGGGGAGAGTTTTGATTAAAGTAAGCAGGAAAAGGACTAATCAGAAGACACGAGTTTAGCTTAGGGTATTCTTCTATTAACCACAAAACTTGTCTGAGTTCTCAGGTTTTATCCATGAGAACTACTGTATCCATCACACAGAGTTATTCTGAGGACCAGTTATTACATGGTTCAGCATCCAGAGAGAAGTATATACTCCTGAGATGTCTAGCATTTTCATACTACAGTGGCCTAACTCTACTGACTTTGTCCCCATGACCTGTGTTATGCCTTTCTGATCATTTATAGCTCTGTAGAGGAATCTTGGTATGCATCCTACCAGTCTCTGGCTTCACCAATGAAAGAATGATACAGTTTCTTCATTTCAGAAAAGTGAATTACTGGAACAGTGATAACAATAAAGAAAGAAAGACATTTTATGCTATAATTGATTGTTACCAGAGGATTTATTTTCTACATTGTAATTCTAATTGTACCATACCACTCTGCATAAAATCATCCATTACTGTTTTTTCAAATCTCTTGGTCTTGATTTTGGTATTTTTTCAAATATATCTCATGTACTAGAATCTGTGATTTGCTGAAATGTATAATTTCAGGTTATGCTGAAATATGGTGCAGTATATTTTACTTTTCTCACAGTTTCTGATTATGCTGAAATGTGTAATAATCAGGTGTTCCTGAAGTTTATTTGCTGAGTTCAAGAAAAACTACAACTAAGAATACTTTTGATTTTTTTTTAATAAAGATTAACTCCTACTGACTTTTAAATAGTATGCGTTGGAGGGAAAATTGTTTTGCCTATATACATATTTATAATTTGACACATGTTGGCTTTTCCTTTTTTTGTTTCCCTCCTACTCTGTAAGATTGTACGTAGAAGGACTAAATATCTAGAGTACATAGTTTATTTAAATAAAGCAGAAAAATTGAAAAAATGGAAAAAGAGGAATAAAAACAACTTTTGAAGCTATGTTCATGTGTATAATAACTGGGAAATATTTTTGTAAAATACATTGTGTAGTACAAGAATTTTTTATGTAAATTTAAAATAGAGTGAATTTTATACAGTCATGATTTGAATTGGCTTAAGTATTTATGACTAATATATTTCCCAATTAAGAATTATAGGCATACATTAAAGCAAGAATAATAAGCATTTGTTAAATGTAGTGAAAGTCCTGAAGGACTTGGAGGGTCATCAAGCAGAATATTAATTAGGATGCATGAGTATGTGTATAGGTATGTGCTTGGTTTGTTTTCCTATCTTTTACAACTCCTTTAAGTGCTAGGATGTATCTTCTGGTTCTTTAATGAGAGCAGAATTTTCATTCACCCGCATTTTTTTTTCTCCCAAAGAGGCAAACCTGAAGTTTCCTGGAGCAATTAAAAAAGATTAAACATTTTAGCTACTCTTTTATAGTTTTCTCTTGCTTGACAAAAGTAATAATATTGCCATTATTCCAAAATTGTTACAATAATGTTGGCGCCTCACAGATAAGAAGGGCTTATTATTCATGGGAAATTTACAAATGACGATGCTCCCAGAGAGTTAAAACAAAGCAAAATTAATTTTTGGTCCTACAGATCGAAGGTAACTGTCTCTAGCATAATAAGTGTCAGGAAGAAGATGAACTGAATGGCAGGAAATACAATCTAGCAACGAAATGTGTTCGGTTATGAAGGAAAGTTCCAGCGGAAATGGTGGAAATACACGTACTTTGGAAAAGTGAAATCCAGCTGGACAAAGCACTAAATTACATTCAGTGAGGATTTAATATTGCTGTAAAATGGAATGCTTCCCATCTCAGTTATAATTACTTAATGAACTGAAACTTTAATGTTTTATTGCCACTTTTAAGGAAGTTTGGCAAATCGAGAGGTATGGGAATCACACATATACAGTAAATTAATTATTTTCTTGCTGGAGGGATTTGGTTCCATTTGAACATATAGCAGGTTCTATGCTCCCTAGTTCTAGCAAGACTGGTGACGCAGTGGATCTTCAGCAAATACATGCTAGTGACATTGAATTATAAGTATGTATGTAAGGCAATCTTAAATTATGTCAAGAAAAGGACATGTTTGGTTTAGTGGAACACATTTAGTCGTGGCACAAAGCCTTAAATAGATCTGATGACTTAAAACATAACTTTAAATCAGTAGAAATGCAGAGGAACATGGCAGGTTAGAAATGATGGGATGATAACTTAGATTTGATTATAGTAAGATTGAGCTAAGCAGCTGTTGAGATTGGATAATGATATGTGAGCTACTCATCAGGCCTGTAACATGTTTCCGCTAATACAGATTAAGAATGTCTAGATGAACTATAATTATCCCTGTGGCTTTTGCATAACATAATTAGGTCTTACTAAAGCAAAGTACTTTTATTAAGTGAAAAATGGTGTCTAAAAAATTATGGAAATGGCCACAAGAACAACTTACCTAAGGATAGAAGCATTGGCACTCATAACAGTAATGTTTAAAAAAAAAAAAAAAGTGTTTCTCTCTTTTTGTTATATAGAATTTTCAAAACTCAAAGTCCAAACAAGACAGGCACATGAAGGATGGTTTCAATTATGCTGACCCTCTTGTTGGAGCTTGTGCACCAGGTGTCCAGACCACAAAATGGAAAATGTAATCTTTGTCTCCTTTACATAAATACAGTATTGAGATCAGTTTTTCTTTTAAGTGCCTGATTGCTATTTAATTACAGAGAATTTCTCTTTAAACAGAGAAACCCAACAACAAGAACAACAAACATTTCAGAGCCTCCTTATCCTTCCTATCACATGGGAAGAGTATGATGTATCTGATAACTTTATATAACTATGTTTATTAAATGGTAGTTAGTATATATTTTATAAATACTACTTTAAAATAGCTAATGACAATGTTTCTGTTGATCAGTAAAAGCCAACTAAAAGTATGAATGTAAAGTATCCATGTCCTTTCTCATGGCATTTTGTTATAAGGACTTTAAAGCAACAGTGATGTGGGGAAAAAAGAAAAGTGTTGAGTATGGAGTGAACTAAAGGGAATTCAGCTCCTCATTTTGAAATGTTGTGGCAGCCTATGTCTAGGCCAGTATCCTAATCTGTCTGAGCCTCGGTTTATCAATCGGTAAAGTGGAGGGTAAAAATTTCTACCCTGGTGGGCTGTTGAGAAAATTAAGTGAGATAGTTTATGTGACCTGTCATTTTTTAAGGATGTGTTAGTTGAATTATTTTGAAAAATAATTCACGAGAATTAGAAAGACAAATTTTCTTTCTTTATCTTAAAGGAGACAATATAAGATAGATGAAAAGATATTTTTGAGGCAAGTACCACATTTGAAACTATCTTTTTAAATAAAGGTTGTGAATTTATCTTTAATCACAGAATAACTCTCTTCTTTTTATCTCCAGGTAAATTATTTAATCATCTCCTCTGTAATACTCTGCAAGGAGGTGAATATCTTTTAATATTTATATCATACTTCTAAAAGCATTTCCCAGTTACTTTCTTTCCTTAACCCCCCTTTTTAATATTCAGAAACCTAGTACTTTCACCTTCACTTCATTAATTATATTTAAACAACCTGGCACGTGGCAGGCACTTGGCACTGGCACTTATACATGTATAAGATATACACATCCCAGGTGCTGTGTATTTCATTTTTCCATCAGTTCCTTTCCCTTATTTTCTGTAAATAAGGACTGGCTTAGGTATATAGGTGATTAACAGGGACCAGATATTTATGTCACTAGGTCTTTCTTTTTCTGTATACTATCTCATATAAAGTAAAATATGAGCCCACCTATTAGCAGTCCGGAGCCTCATTCACTATATCGCCACACTGGCACTCCCCATGGAAACTATCTCTGACCCAGCTGAAAAAAGGTGTGAGAACCAAATAGAAGCATAAATTTGTTCACTGATACTTCCTTAACCATAATCATCTTCACCACTTTATGTCCCATCAGAGGTCACAGTAACATAGACATAACACCAATATTTGTTTCCTGTCATTACATTTATTTGGTACAATCCATAGATAGAACAAGTAAGATACATCCTCAATATAGAGGTACAAAGTAAATGTGTGGAAGCTGAAATGTGATGACATTCTGATTCAAGTTGTCTGGGTGTATTTTATGGTTTTGATACTCTTCATATGCACTAGCATGCAAACTTATCTTTGTATTATTTTTCTATCATTTTGTATTATTATTTTGTAAAACAATAAAACTATCTTAGTTTCCAGAATAAATTACTCCCATTCTTACCACTGGATAAGTGTAACTCTGACTCAACTACATGAATAACATCACATATGATTTTGAAATTCAGTATATGGTGAAGACCTTGAGCAACTTCCATGTTTTGCCTATAGTTAGTCTTGGCAATAAGAAACAGGACAGCCAACAGAACTTTAAGCTGTATCTACAAATAGTGATGATTGAATTTAAGCTGGGTATGCAGTTTATTTCAGTGTGTTTCCTTTTTGCTAAATTTTGAAGTTCAAAGTTTAACTTGGAATTGTTTTCTCAAGTTTAGCTGTAGCCAAAGTCCATGAAGTGGCTTATGTCTGTCAATAGTTGACCTAATAGATTTGTCCTCTGTTGACACTTTGTTCTTTTCATGCCAGGCCATCTATAGTTATATTATTTTCAGTGGGCTGTAGTTTAAAAGAGGATTAGAAAGTCATGTAGAATTTTGACAGCGATTTAGAAGTGTTAGGATTTAAAAAATTTTTTTTTAATTTTTTATAAACATATAATGTATTTTTATCCCAGGGGTACATGTCTGTGAATCGCCAGGTTTACACACTTCACAGCACTCACCATAGCACATACCCTCCCCAATGTCCATTACCCCACTCCCCTCCCCACAGCAACCCTCAGTTTGTTTTGTGAGATTAAGAGTCACTTATGGTTTGTCTCCCTCACGATCCCATCTTGTTTCTTTTCTTCTTTTCCTAACCCCCCCAGCCCTCCATGTTGCATCTCCACTTCCTCATATCAGAGAGATCATATGATAGTTGTCTTTCTCTGATTGACTTATTTCACTAAGCATGATACCCTCTAGTTCCATCCACGTCGTCGCAAATGGCAAGATTTCATTTCTTTTGATGGCTGCATAGTATTCCATTGTTTATATATACCACGTCTTCTTTATCCATTCATCTGTTGATGGACATCTAGGTTCTTTCCATAGTTTGGCTACTGTAGACATTGCTGCTATAAACATTCGGGTGCACGTGCCCCTCGGATCACTACGTTTATATCTTTAGGGTAAATACCCAGTAGTGCAATTGCTGGGTCATAGGGTAGTTCTATTTTCAACTTTTTGAGGAATCTCCATGCTGTTTTCCAGAGCGGTTGCACCAGCTTGCATTCCCACCAACAGTGTAGGAGAGTTCCTCGACAGCATCTGTCATTTCCTGACTTGTTAATTTTAGCCATTCTGACTGGTGTGAGGTGGTATTTCATTGTGGTTTTGATTTGTATTTCCCTGATGCCGAGTGATGTGGAGCACTTTTTCATGTGTCTGTTGGCCATCTGGATGTCTTCTTTGCAGAAATGTCTGTTCGTGTCCTCTACCCATTTCTTGATTGGGTTATTTGTTCTTTGGGTGTTGAGTTTGATAAGTTCTTTATAGATTTTGGACACTAGCCCTTTATCTGATATGTTGTTTGCAAATATCTTCTCCCATTCTGTCAGTTGTCGAAGTGTTAGGATTTTTAAAGTAGGATTTTGAGACAAATAATTTATTCAATAATTAATTCATTATTTTTCTTTCTTTGTTCTTGAATACCATCAATCACTTATTGAACACCAACCATGACAATACAGTTATTTAGATAAGACCAGTTTAGTGAGGTTAGAGGTTTGAAATCAATGAGTTCCATAAAAATACTAGATTTGCTATTTGATAACTTTGTATAAGCAGAAGTAAAATAATCAAGAAGAACCCCCTCTACCAAGACCATCAAGAAGGATTCATTCAAGTGGGGAAGCTCCAGCAGAATCTGGAAGGACAGACACAGGATTATTCACAGGCAGAGATAGAGACACATTTCTGATATGAAGCAGTGAGAGGGGGAAAAAACATGAATCAACATGCCTGGTATATGGATGAGCATATTGGCAGGGCTTGGTGAGAGAGAAGAATGAAGATGAAAAAAAGAAGGGGCCAGTTCTTGGAAACCACATATGGAATTTCCATGGTCATTTTCTTTTAGGCAGTGAAGATCTTTTAAAGAGTTTTCAGCAGGAGAGCAACATATTTAGAGGAGGGACGCCTGGGTGGCTCAGTTGGTTAAGCGGCTGCCTTCGGCTCAGGTCATGATCCCAGCGTCCTGGGGTCGAGTCCCACATCGGGCTCCTTGCTCTGCAGGGAGCCTGCTTCTCCCTCTGCCTCTGCCTGCCACTCTGTCTGCCTGTGCTCGTTCTCTCTCTCCCTCTCTCTCTGACAAATAAATTAAAAAAAAAAAAAAAAAAAAGAAAGTATGTTTACACCTAAATAGTCAAAATGGCCCAAATAGTGGTCTTCCATCTTGTTCTTTTTCTGCTCCACCATTTGCAAATGTGTTTTTTCCTAGACCCATTTAATAAAGGGTAGTGCAGTCTACTTTGTTGTTCAAGCCAAACACCCAAGTCATCCTCCATTCTCTTCATGGTTCATTCTCCAGACTTCTCCTCTCCACTGCATCTGCTTCGGTCTATTTCCAGGACTGCATTCTAGTTGAAAGTATCAGTATGTCATTTTTGTGCTGTAACAGCAGAATTCTAACCTCTCTCCCTGCTTATCTAGGGCCATCCTATCCAACACCTCCCCATCTATTTTCCACTTGGCCACCAGAATAATGTCATAAAAATTTAACCAAGTCATTTCATTCTCCAGCCTAAACTCAAAATAGCTCCTAGTGGATATGTGGCAAAAGATGACTACTGTTACCATTCTTGGGATTTTTCCTTCCCCATTCTCTTCTAATTGTCATTTTTCCTTTCTAAATAATAACAAAGACATAATTATAAAAAGAAATTGATTGTCTAATTTTAGGCATATCGTAACTGTTAGCTTGGGGGCAAATATAGTCAGTATCAATGTGGCATGTTATAGGAACGCATGATCTCCTGTAGGAATTCAAAACATGAGTGTGATGATGATTTAAAATTGAGGTTCATCCCATCTACCCCCAAGTGACCCTGCTGCCTGTGTTTGAATCCCTGCTCCACTACTTTTCTGTGATGTTAGGCCTCTCCTTCCTCTTTTGCAAGATGGAGCTCATAGGAGCTCATGAGCAACCCAGCTAATGAGGTTGCCTTGAGGAATAAGTTAATATAGGTAAAGTGGTTAGAATAGTGCCTTGCTCATAAATGTTAGATGTTACAAAATTAACCATGATTTTTAATCTTTTTTTTCAAAGTCAGAAAGATAATATTAATTTGTGCATTTTTTTAAATATCCTGACATTTCACTTAGCTCTGTATTACTTCTAAATGTCTTACAGTCTGTTCTTTGAAGGCTAGTTGCAAAAATCACATTATCAGCATATCATTATACTTTTGACAACTTTATCTTTTCCTTTATAATATCCCACACACTTTCAAATTTTGAATTCACCACTTACTGTTTGGGCTATAGTTTTCAGTTCAATATTAAATAACAGTGAATAGCTCTCTTTATTTTACTGGAGATAATTCTTATAACCATCATCTAAGTATAATAAGTTACAAGTTATAAGTTTTGGTTTTTTTTTTTTTTAAATTTTATTTATTTATTTGACACAGAGAGAGAGAGATCACAAGTAGGCAGAGAGGTAGACGGAGAGAGAGAGGGAAGCAGGCTCCCTGCTGAGTAGAGAGCCTGATGCAGGGCTCAATCCCAGGACCCTGAGACCATGACCTGAGCTGAAGGCAGGTACTTAACCCATTGAGCCACACAGGTGCCCCTATAAGTTTTATTCTTTTTCATGTTGAGAAGTTTTCCTACTTTTAGTGAACTAAATTAAATTATCAAGAATTTCAGTTGATGTTTTAAGTCTTGAAATTATCTGTATATTTTCTGAATTTGTTGAAGGGATGATTTGGTATTCCTCTCTCGACCAGTTGACTTGCTAATGCTATATTATCTTTGCATAGCTGGAAGCTTATTGTTTTATCATATACCTTAATTCTTTTTCATTCATTTGTGAATTTGGGGGAATATTCCAAAATAAAGATGGTCCATAATATTTTTTGTTGCTAACCATCTTTTTGATCTTGTTAAGGAGGTTCACACTGAAACCTGTATAGTATTCTCTGTGAGGTATTCTATATATATATATATATAACTTTATATAAATTTTATATAAATTTATATAAATATATATATTTCTGTTATTTGTAGTTTAAAAAAAACTCTAGTAAAATAACAGATCCACAGAATCTATTTTGGAAGCGGTATTTGCAATTTTCAAAACGTGTTTCATCTAGTTTTATTTAAATTTTGCTGGAATTCTAACTATTTAGTTAATTTTCAGCCTGACATTTTAAAAAGTATTGCCTATTTAAGCTTTTCATTTTATTAGCATAATTCATAGATTATATGCTTGTGGTTTGCGAAATCATTGCTCAATAAGTTTGAAAGATTCTATCACTACAGATTTTTGTGTTTTTCTCTGGTTTTCTTGGTTATGTATGTCAACAGTTTATAAATTTTACCAGTCCTTTCAAAAAGCTAAAACAGACATTATTTGCTCTTGCAATTTTTTCTTTTTTTCTAGTTTATTAATTCCGCTGACTACTTAGTCTATTTCTTATTCCACTTTTTTAAAATTCCGGGATTCATTACTTTCAAATATCTCTAGGTGTATCTCAGGTTCCTTTTAGTAAGGTCTGACTATGATTAACTTTTTAAATGTTTCGGGAATGTTTGAAAACAATATGTAATTCATGTGATATACTAAGTTGGATATGGCCTTATTAATTTAGAATAAGAAACTATGTTGTATAAGCTTTATGTTTTTATGTTCTGTCTACTGGACAGAGATGGGGTTAGTTTGTGCAAATTTTTACAAAGCTGAAGTGACCCATTTGGATTTATACTCGAGAGGTACAACTATCAGATATAAGATAGTGAGTTATATGAGTAGAACTTATTTAGTATTTAGGAAGATGAGTCTTTTGGGGAGTGTGGGGAAGATTAACTACATTAGCGGTACCACTAGGGCCAGAGATAAGAATTAAGAATCTATTTAGATCCAACATTCCCACTTTTCGGAATCTGAATTTTGAAATACCCTCCTGTGTTATAGGAAGTACTCAGTGTTTTTGCTCTTTCCCAAAGATATCCCCAACATCTTCCACTTTTCCTTCAACCAGGTCATTTACTCCATCAAATTTCCTTCTCAATACCTATGTAACCTTTGACACTATACTCTTAAAAGGCAAATATAATGGCTTTTTTGTCTCTTGAGTTACTGTTGCTGCCCTTCCCTTTTCTTTTTAACAACTTCACCATAGCTTTTAAAAGTCAAGTTACATTTCTGCCAGAATTTGATATTTGTTGTTGATCTAGCCATCTGACATGCATTTTTTAAAAATCAACTATGCTCTAGGCACTATGCTAAAAAGTAGAAAAGCTGTCTCCCTAACACAGCTAGAACCTTTCACCTCTATGTTAAAGAGATTCTAATCTTCTACATGAACTCTCCAAGATTCAGTCTCTCCAATTGGCATTAGTGTATCTTTGATTTGATAATCTGAAGGTACCCAAAATTTAAAGAGCTCAAGTCTATATCTCTGACCTGAACCTCCTGCCACTTCCTGTCCTGATGGATGGTTGATAGTAATCTCTGCTAGAAGCTTACTAGGCTTTCAATATATAATCTTTATTGAATTAATATTTTAGCCATACTCTTACTCTGTTATATTCTTAACCAATGTTCATCAAAATCCTATTGATACATTTTTACACTGAATCCCAATCTTCCCTAGTCCTCTGTATTCATCACCTTAGTTTTAGAACTACAAAATCTGCTCCTTGATTTTTTTATAAGCTCCTAATTATTCCTATATTCTTCCCTCTTTTGTCCATCAACCACACTACCATCATCATACTTACTTAAATTTCTATGTGATTATGATAATTGCCCATACAAAACTTTTGATGATTTGCTTAGAGGAAAAAGTCCAACTCTTGGACATGCCATTTAGTTTTCTTCACAACCTGGTACCAAGCTTATCTCTTCTTGTATTTGCTGTTACCTGTCCCACACCTCTGAATCTAATCCATTTTATTACTGGCTTTCTTTGTATTTAGACCATTTCCTGATACACTGTGGGTATTCTATCAATGTTTGCTGATGATTATTTTGAGAAGTTTCAGGTTTATAATAAAGCTTGTAATTTCCTGGGGAGGACAGACTGAGGAAATATTGTTTAGTTTGGTAATTTATAGAGGACTTTGAGGTTTTGTATTAGAGGAATGCTGTATAAATGGGATTAATACAGATGACTTAGAAATGACCTAACCTAAGCTATGTTTTCTGGGTGTTAAGTTGAGGCTTAAAGTATCATGGACTTATTTAGAATAACGTTTATAGCTGATTGATACTCCCAAGATTGCTTCCAAATTTGTGGAGGCTAAACAATAGTTTGAGTCCTGAGTATAAGTTAAAGAGTCATGATGAACTATAACTATTATATGGTATCAATAGATTTTTCTGATTTGGTTACAATGGTTGTATACCTATACCACTAAATAACTCACCTCCAAGGGTATATTATTATGCTTTTTCCTTGATGTTCATATTAAACCATTTGTGATTATGTAATTTTCCTTTTTATGCATGTGATTGCATATTTGATTCTTAAACTCAAAAGGCAGGTCTCTGCTGGTTAGAAATAAGAGAGTCATGAGGATGTCATGGAAGATTTCAAATGGAGAAATTGATGTTAGGTTGAATGAATCTAGCAGCTATTTCATATAACTTAGCTCAAATAGAAGTTTCTCTTTGTCTTCATTATACAAAAAACATTCAAGCTAGATTTTCCCTATTGTATTTTTGTTTAGTTAAAACTCTTAAACCAAGCGTTAAGTCTTTGTAATTATCCTTAATTAGTCTTTGTAATTATCCTTTTACATTTTAACTGTTTGGTCTTAGTTACTTCTTCCAAGCATCAAGGTATATTAGCTCTTAATAGTGTGATATGTAGGACTCCCGCACACATTGTCATTGACAGCCTTTGAACTGTTGATAGATTGTTTTGGTCATTTTGGTAATTAGGGAAACTAGATTTAATGTACTATGGTTTCACTGACTTATCAACCATTGATGAAGAAAACATTTATTCTCAACTGATTAGTCACTATCAAGATTTTTTTTTTTTTCTGTATCTTGGGAAATAGAGAAAAGCTTGAACTTTCTAGTTCTGTTGGTGGGAAGATGTTTTGCTTTGCAGTTTTTTTTCTATTTTATGTATTTATCTTGACTTTAAAGTTTTATTGGAGTTATAAGTGCTAGAAATTTATATTTACTTTTACATTTAAATGTAGAAAAAATAATTTAGGTTCACACTGAAGGTCTGCAAACACTTTTTTCTTCTAAAGAAGGGCTTTACTGTTCAAGGTTGGGAAACACAACACGAGAGCTAATAGCCTAACATGGGCTTCATTCTCCAGATACTGAGACAGTGTCTACCTCTAAAAGGGTGGTTTTTTTGTTTTCAGAATCATAGAAGTCGTAGTTTTATGTTTATGGTAGTTTTTGGTTTTGTTTTTGAGAGCTTGTAACCTAATTTCCATGTGAAATGAATTATCAAGTCCATGGAGTTAGTCAGTGATACTGGACCATAACTGTAGTGATAAATAGCATAGAGTAAAGCATGACAAAGTCTTTCATAATTACTACAAGTTAATTATAACAAGTGAACTAGGTCAAATCAGACTATAGGCAAGAATAGTTAAAATAACTGTCTCAATATTGAAAGGACAATGAAACTTTGCTTGATGTAGGCTTTCTTAAGTTTCTGAATAAATACAATTCTGAAGCAGACTCTAATAAGTACTTTTTTGTAGATAGATAATTATAACTAGTAGCAAAAATTAACATTGATTTATTTTCACTGTAATATATCTTGAATATTAAATACTATTTTAAAATGCTGTCATTTTTATGTGATTCAAAGGAGAGTAATCTATATGAAGAGTTTTTTGAAAGGAGTTAAGTTTTATTTCAAATGTTGAATGATATTTTTTGTCAAATAACAGTGTTGAAAAAATATAAATGTTTATAAGTATATATAGAAATATATCATTCATCAGATTATACTCCTTTTTCAAAATGTCTGTTTCTATATTTGGACTTACTTTAGTCTTCTTTATATTTAGATAGAATTATCTAATTCCTAGTCTCCCGTGAATGATGTTATGCAACTACAGAGGGATCCTCCTCATATATGTCTTTCCTCCCCTCTAACACTATATTTCTCAGCTTTGGCTACACATTTCAAACACCTGAGAAGATTTTTAAAATACTCAGATATAGATGAAAAATTTGTGTTGACATAGTGTTTCTGCCCATGTGAAAACTGATCAAATTATATGCTTTAGTATGTGTAGCGTTTTTTGTTTTGTTTTGTTTTTTGTTTTTAAGTAACACATATACTTACTGACTCACTAATCCACCTATTTAGCGGGGGAGGGGAATGCTCAGGTCCCACTTGCAGAGATTCTAGTTGGATTGGTTTTAGGTGAGGCTCAAGCACTCTTATTTATTAAATCCCCTCTGGTGAAGGTAAATCCAACTATGAGAAACGCTGCTTTAGCATACATCCAAGTACTTCGGATATAGTAAGCCCTTAAAAAATAGCTGTTGATATTGTCGAATTGAACACATTTCTTCTTTGTATTCATTCATTCATTTACAAGTAATGAAGCCTGCACACACTGAAAAGCCTAGAAGTGCATCAATTATGCCAGAGGCCTTCTGAAAAAGGGAGTATTCTCCAAATAATTTTATGCAAAATGTAGATATGCTATAGTCCTTTAGGCAAACATCTTGACTATGAGACCAGATCTCTGTGGCAAGTTATAGTCCACTCTAAATGAAGACAAAAATTGACAAAGATTGATCAATTTAAAGTATGATAAGGCAAAGTTTTCATTTTATTAAAGGTTAAAGGACCTATTTTTCTGGAAAGCTCACTTTTATATGTGTCACAGTTTACAAAAGCATTTTCATATATGTGGTATATGGTCACTGACTAACATCTGTCTTTGTCTTTTGAACATGAACTCTGATGTTCACATCCTCAGATTTTCCTTTTTGTATTAAATTTACTCCCCTAAACATCAGTTTATGAATTAAAAATTTATACCAACTTTTTGTAGTTTTGCCTTAGTTTTGGTAGTGTAAACTTTTAGTTTAGTTTTGGTAGTGTAAACTTTTTAGTCTGTGTAACAATATTTGTGCAATTAATTTACCATTTACCATTTAATTCAATTTTACTATTGTGAAAATGAGAAAAAAATTAGAGTGCTGACGTTGGTGGTTAGAATCATTAAGTCTCAAAAACTGAGCATAATTGAGATGAGGATGTTGTTAATTTGTGTCTAAAAGGCAAACTATAGGCAAGAGGATTTTACATTTATTTTTAGTCCTTTGGGCAAAACCTTAATATATTTGATATTTTGGAATTAACATATTATGTGAGTGAGAATCTTCTAGGTTATTCTGCAGTAATAAGCTGGCCCATAATTTTTTTTTTTTTTTGGAGGACTATTTATTTCACAGAGAGAAACACAGCGAGAGAGGGAACACAAGCAGGGAGAGTGGGAGAGGGAGAAGCAGGCTTCCCACTGAGCAGGGAGCCCGATGAGGGGCTCAATCCCAGGACTCTGGGATCATGACCTGAGCCGAAGTCAGATGCTTAAACTGAGCTATCCAGGCGCCCTGCTGTCCCACATTTTATTGTTTTATCTCAATGAAGTTTTACTTTCCACTCATGTTATAGAACAGTGGGGCCAGTGTATGTTAGTAATTGGGAGCCCAGGCTGATAGCAGATCATCTTAACTGATGTAGCAAAGGAAGGGACACTGGTGAATGGCTCACTAACTCCTAAAGCCTCATGTCTGCTCACATTTCATTGGCCAACATGAGTCATATGGGCATATCTAAATCAAAAGGGGTGAGAAGGTACATCCCTATTGTGTTTCTGGAAGGGAGGATAATTAGGTTATTGCTAAACGAGTCCTAGTGAGTACCACAATCATTTTCTTTTTTACTTTTTTTTAAAAAAGATTTTATTTATTTGACAGGGAGAGAGAGAGAGAGGGAGAGAACACAAGCAGGGGGAGTGACAGACAGAAGAAGAGGGAGAAGCAGGCTCCCAGCTGAGCAGGGAGCCTGATGCAGGGCTGGATCCCAGGACCCTGAGATCATGACCTGAGCCAAAGGCAGATGTTTAACTGATGGAGTGCCCCAGGTGTCCCCCTCACAATCATTTTCTGCTGGATATTTTTTTTTTTTTTTTTTTTTTTTTTAGGAATGACTTATTGAAGATCTGGGATGATAATTTATCTTTTCCTTCTCAGCATAAGCCTGTATTGTAAGGAAAGTAGAATATTACTATTGCTCCTTTCGGACAGAGAAACTGGGAGTCAGAATGCCTGCACAATGTCACTATACACCCACTGGAGAATCAGGCTTATTATACCTTTATAGCATAATTGTTTTTATATGTTTTTCATTGATATGAAAACTGTACTGTGTTCTGCTAATGCATACTCTGTGGTCCTTTTGCATAACTGCTACCTTACTTTATAGTCAAATAGCCCATTTGTAGTAAATCTGCATTCTTAGGTTTAAAAGTCTAAATTTATAACTATGACTCTCCATTTATCTCCTATGTTTTCCTTTAGAAAATATTTTAGCATCAAAAATTATTCCAGGCTTTTAGCCCACCTTTAGATTTTCGCTAAGAAATTATATTCTAGGAAGGAGGAAAACAAAGCAAACCATTGTCACCAGGGTGCCACCATTTTATCACTAGGAATAATGTGATTGTCTCTTAGGAGATTTCATTTTGGTTGAAATCCCAAAGTTTCAACTAACAATACAAAGAAGAACAATCTGCTAATGGAGTTTCTGAAGGGATAGGAGGGAAGTATTTTTAATATGCAAAGTTCAGCTGCTGGGAAGAGTTATTTTAATGTAATTATACTACACTAGAATATTGGTATTTATTTGTCTTATTTTAATAAGAATAAGTCAGAAGACCTAATGAATCAGTTATGATTTATAATTATTTTTTGGTGCAATGCTTTGAGCATGGACTTTTACAATTCGGAGATTATGTGTAAAAGCCTTATGGAAGCAGATATGGTTAGATAGATTCATAATGTATCAGGTTTTTCAAGCTCATTTTCTATAACTTAGCAAGGGAACTGTCAAATGAGAGATGAGTCAGGTTTTCCCTTAAGAACACCACTCTAATTTCCATGAAAACAGTGTGGTTCAAAACTACAAATTGGGCTGCCAAACTTTTTCTTTCAAGTGCTTGACATTTTGGAACATGTGGATTCCATTCTATTTTCTTCATTAAGAACTCCATTTAATACAGTGCTTTATTACGGTAATTTAGTGTTTGAAATTCAGTGGAAAAAAAGTTTTTCATCAATGTGAGGTAGTAACAAGACAGAATCTTCATCATGTGATGCATAAACACAGTTTATTGATACGTGATTCTGCTGCTGAAATAGAAGTCTTAAAAGGCCTCACACCCTCTCCCCTTTGGAAATGGAACAGCCACAATTTCTAAAACAAAGTCCCAGCCATTTTGTGCTCCGGAATCCGACTGCATCCTGACACAATGGTGGAACTAAATCATGATGAATGGTTTAGCTGCGCTTCCTCTTCCTTCTCCATGTGCCTGTGATGCTCGTACCTATACCCCTTTCTTGGACTTATCTCTGAAGTCTGTGGGAGATAACTTCCTCCCATTGCTAGCCAGCAGGGGGGCCCATGTTTCCTTGTTTTGGAGCTGCAGGGTATTTGTTCTACCCTGTTTACAGCCAGTGAGGGGGCCCTTTTTCTTCCTTACTGCTCGCCTTTTCATCAGCACAGGGGGAGATTCAAAGTCAGAAATGATCTTAATTAAATGTTTTCTGTACAGAAACACCCATTCTACAACCTTGGTCTTTTGAACTCACTTGGAGGTGTCCTTCCCCACCTTCGGCCTTAGGGAGACTGCAGACAATAGGCCTTATCACAAAAGACAAAGATAAATATTTATCAGAGCACAAAAGATGTTTAGAGGACCTACATTTATTTGCATTCATTATTGTTAAACACGTTTGGTCATAGGAGGTACTATCAGAATTCCTGTCTGAAACATTTTCCTCTATAATATTTTCAAATAAAATTGTATCACCTCCCCATTATAAAAGTGCATTTAAATATCCAGAAAAATATTTAGAGAATTTCCAAGAATACCTTATGCTACGGTAATTTTTTATAATATCCATCTTTTAGAGGAACTTGTAGGTTTACTAGCTTTATAATGTAAACATTTACGATTATGGTCTTTTTTATACTTCTTAGTATACAAATGGAAGGAGAAATAAATGAGAATGTAATCAGATTTTGGTTGGCATAATTAATAATGATTTTTTCTTAAAAAATTAAGATAAAAGTTCTCAATTTTAATTTTCCTGTTTTTAAAATTACCCAATTCAGAGTACCCAATTCAAATGTAAATTCTACACTGCCTTTTATTTTATTTACTGATTGATTTTTGGTGGTGGAGGGATGGGATTATGAATAGAGGTGAAAGTTTATATTTGGTTAGTTGTGAAAAATTTGTATTCTTCTACTATATAAAGAACATAGAAATAATTAGAACTTAGCTAGCAGATAATTCACAAATTTTAGTTGAATAGTTGTTTTTAAAAAAATACATGAGGTACTTGAAATATTTGTGTAGGTAAGTATAAAAGAATTTAGTGATTGATCTTTTCTCTAAAAAACATATTTTCAAGAAACAGTAAGAGAAACTAAAGTTTTGAGATGGAAATTTTATAATTATTAATTGTTTAAAGAATCTAACTAACATAATGAAATGGAAAAATCTACTGGCATAAGAGAAATATTATATGTAGATTGAAATACAATTTTTACTTAGACATAAATTATCACTTTTAATTATAAATACTCATAATTTTCATATGTTCACTTTCATGGATTATTACTGATTGATTTAATAATCACAACTGAGAAGTAATACACTATTTTGAAGTAGGATTTTATAACAAATATGTTGTGTTTAACACTAAAGTTACACATTGAAGACTTATGAGTATATTTGCATGATTTTTCTTAATTTTTGTATTTGAACTCTTCTTAAGTGTTGAGTATTTTTTTGTTCTTAAGAGATAAAAAGTAGTATAATAATCATTTGCTAAATCATGAACTTTAACTTTTGGTCAGAACTTCGTAAAGTTCAAATTTTTTTAATGATCTATTTTTTTTTCAATACTGATTCAGTATTTACACAGTGACTCTGATGAAAATTTCATGTACAGATATATGGTCCTGTGGTTTGGGGTTTGTTTTTTGTTCAAAAGTCATTGTTCTATGTGAATTAGACATGCTTATTATATATTCTAACTCAATGCCTGTAAAACCTACCTTTGTTTAAGGCTCTGCTCTATGAGCATTTCTCAGGGGGTAAAGAAATAGAAAGTAATTCCTGGAAAAGAGACATTTGCCTGAAAGAATAAAACACCTTTTGAACTGTTAGTGAAGTACTGGTATTTTAATGCCCTTTATGATTTTTTTTTAATTAAAAGAATTTTAAATTAAAGAACACCATGGGCTTTTTTCCCCCTACCTTAAAAGCAATTGTTATCAAATTAAAATGAAATATATTTGAATCTACACTTTGTACTATTACAAAAGGAAAGAACTAGTTGTTACTGCATCTGGAGGTTTTTTAAAACATAGCTTCTCATTTAAAAGAATTTATTTTCAGTCATAAGAAGTTGGTTATTCTATGTGCACTTATCAGGCAGGCCTCATATAATTTCTTGTATCTCTTAAGGAAGTCCATATGTAATAGATAAAGCATCCAGGAACACAAACCTAATGAAAAACATGCTTTGTTGAGATGGTTTCACTCCAGTAACCTTGGAAATGTTGGCAAGTAATTTGAGCTTCTGTGATAAGATTCTGCTGCCGCCAGTGATGGTTCTGGCCATTTGATAGGCTGAAGGTTTTACAAGAACAACTTACTGTTTATAGATAGCTTAGGTCTTAGGGGGTGTTATCCCCTCCCCCAAGTTTAGGTTCTATGTACCCATTAATAAAAAGACTTGTTTCTGTTTTAAAAGGCAAACAACATATTTTTAAAATAACTTTTAAAATGCAATTTTTTTTAAAAGAAAGACTCTATGTTAGCCTTGTAAGCTTTGTCTTTTATATCCATTTGGTATTGCTGAATAACTAAAATTTGCCCTTTTTTTTTTTTTTCCCCTGCTAGAAATTTGTAATTTTCTCAACATTTCTTCTCTGAGTTAAACTAAGTAAAGATCATTAAGATATGGTGTTTCAAAAATAAAACTTTTGAAAAGGTTTAACTTTTAAGTTCTTGACTTGTAAAAATTTCTATGAACTTATTTTTTGTTATTGATAATTTTATAGAAATAATTAACAGCTAAAATATATATTTAGTCAAATAAAGAAATTAGGTCAAGAAATAAAATGAGAACAGTCACAAACTAAACATTGGTTTAGCTCGGTTGCATTGCCCAGGAAAGCACATGAGCTTCCACTAACTAGATACATAAACTGTACCCATGTTATTTACTGCTTTAGGGTCTCAGATTTAGCGTCTGAAAGTAAGCAGATTGAATAAAGAAAGTCACAGTATCATTTTATAATTCTGGATGACAAGCTGTCACATTGTCTTTGACTTCTTAATGTTATTATAGAGAACTTAAAAATGTTTAACTAACTAGGGGTGCCTGAGTGGTTCAGTGGGTTAAGCCTCTGCCTTCGGCTCAGGTCATGATGCCAGAGTCCTGGGATCAAGTCCTGAATCAGGCTCTCTGCTTGGCAGGGAGTCTGCTTCCTCCTCTCTCCCTTTCTCTGCCTACTTGTGATCTCTCTCTGTCAAATAAATACATAAATAAAATCTGTAAAAAAATGTTTAACTAACTAGATTGGTTATGAGGATATATACTAAACATTGATTCTTTTGTTCCCTTTTTAAATTTTTTAATTTTTTTTAAGATTTTAATTTATTTATTTGACAAACAAGAGATCACAAGTAGGCAGAGAGGCAGGCAGAGAGAGAGGAAGGGAGGCAGGCTCCTGCTGAGCAGAGAGCCCGATGCAGGGCTCCATCCCAGGACCCTGGGATCATGACCTGAGCCGAAGGCAGAGGCTTTAACCCACTGAGCCACCCAGGCACCCCTGTTCCCTTTTTTAAAAAGATATTTATTTATTTATTTATTTATTTATTTGAGGGAGAGCGAGAGAGCAAGAGCAGGGAGGAGAGGCAGAGGGAGAGGGAGAAGCAGGCTCTCAGCTGAACAGGATGCTCAATGTGGGACTCAATCCTAGGACCCTGGGATCATGACCCAAGCTGAAGGCAGACACTTAACCGACTGAGCCACCCAGGTGCCCCAGTACATTTTGGATACTAACCCTTTATTGGACATGTCATTTACAACTATCTTCTCCTATTCAGTAGATTGTCTTTTAGCTTTGTTGATTGTTTCCTTAACTGTGAAGAAGCTTTTTATTTTGATGTAGTCCCAATAGTTTATTTTTGCTTTTGTTTCCCTTGCCTTAAGAGAGATATATCTAGAAAAATGTTCCTGTGGCAGATGTCAGAGAAATTACTGCCATGTTCTCTTCCAGGATTTTTATGGTTTCAGGTCTTACATTAAATCCATTTTGAGTTTATTTTGTATTTAGCATAAGAAAGTGGTCTAGTTTTATTCTTTTTCATGTAGCAGTTCAATTTTCCCAATACAATTTGTTGATGAAACTGTCTTTTTTTCCACTGCATCCTTTGTTGAAGATTGCCTCCTTTGTTGAAGATTGACTATATATAAACATTGATTATTTTTATTTTTATTTTGAAAATAATTAAAAGTAAACCCTGAAGGGTAATTCATATGTTAATCTCACAATTATGAAGCTTGATATTTTGAGTTTTAAGTAAATGAAATGTGGAAATCCCCCATCTTATTAATTCTGTCATGTTTATGTAGCTTTAAATGCTGTGATAATCCTTGCCCAGATTAGAACAGAATTATTTTCAACCATATTCTGTTTTGTTAAAAACAAAGAAAAAAATCATAGCAAAATTAATCCTATAGCAACTTAAAAGGTTAAGCTTTGTTGTTCTTTTCAAGGATAAAATAATTTTACTACCACTTAAAAACGATGCTTTTACTTGAAAAGATGACCATTAATTTGAATTACTAATAAAGACATATATTTATGTTGTTTTTTCTGTATTGCCCTCCCTTTCCTTAAGGTGTACCATTTTGTGCTAACTCTCAGAACAAGGACATGATTAATGGTATATGTAATTTATTAAGACAGTGTTTCAAGGCTGATTCAAGAACAATTGAATAGACAGCAGGAAATTTTTTATATCCTATTAATGTGCCAACTAGTTGGTGATGACTTGAGGTATAATTTAGTTAACACCATTAGGTAGTTAGATATATATTGTCAAATTTGTTTTGTGGCAATACAATGTATCTTATATGATATGATTTTCTAAGATTGTTTTCTTATTAGCACTTTTAAATGTTATTCATCATTAATTTCCTACAATGAAATTTAATGTACCTAATCTACCCTTATAGTTCCATTCTGTGATGTTTTCCAAAACAAACAGTTCTTCCAATCACATTTAGAGTTTATATCTCTTTCAATTTCCTTTTATATTATCTTTTAGTATGAAAGTTTATTACGAATATTAATATCAGCAAGTCAACAGAGTATGTGTTCATCTTTGTTTTTTCTATCTCTTGCTCTATTTAGATGAAAATCATGTAATCAAAAATATCAATATATTGTCTGTATAACAATTTTTCTCCATTGAGATACTTAGTATAAGGCCATGCTGTACAAATCCAAAAGTAGAATAGATCTATATCTCATCTTAATGGTAATTCTCAATGAATAATGTATGACTATTTGAACTGATGCATTGAATAGATAAAGATCTTTCCTGGAGACTTCAGTCAGTTGGCTGGGAATTAATTCTAACTCCATGATTTCTTGTTAAAAAACAACAACAACAACAAACAAACACAAAACTGTTCTGGTAATCTGGTAGTTGAAAACAATGTTACCACTTTTGATACAAATTTAGATTAACCATTTTTTCCATGATTTCCAAATGGCTTGCCATTTTTTTGTTTGCCAGTATCTATTTTGTATGCTTTATACATAATTGTTACCAGGCTATTTTTTTAATCAGTCTTAGAGTGTTTTCAGTGTTTGTGTACACAATTTGCAGCAACACTTAAAATGAAAATCTTTTGCTTTACTCTTTCTATTTAATTTCAATTACTCTTTCTATTTGATTTCTATTCTATTTAAATAGAATAAATAGAATAAAGCTCTATATTATTAGTGATATTAAACTTCATTAAATGGAAAATTTCTTTTCTAATTTCCACTTATCTCATTTTACAACATCACTCTTGTTTTTGCCCTCATGCAAGTCAACTAAATTATACTGGATATAATTGTTGAAAAAAACCCAACAACTACGTATTTAAAAAGAAATATCATAAAGGACCTTGTCTCTTTATGTCACCAGTATATCATGGCTGAAAAATATCTCACATATGATAGTGCAGTAGGCCCCTACTTCCTAGGGACATTAGTTTTAAAATTAAATATGGAAGAAGTTGACTTTAAGTGTTTGTTTTGAGCTTCAAGGTTTACAATGAACATCTTAAGCTATTGCCAGAAGTCACCTCTAAAGTATAAAATAAGATATTTAGGATTGTACTGTGTACATTAAAGTAGAGGTTCTTGAATGAAAATAAGTACAAGAATCATTAGAACAGATTATTTAAAAACAGAACCTTGTGTCTGACTCCCAGAAACTTAGATTTCTACATAAGTTGTTTTTTTTTTTTTTTAAGATTTTTTTATTGTTTAAGAATCATTATACCCAACATAGGGCTTGAAGTTACAACCCCTAGATCAGGAGTCACATGCTCTACTGAGTCAGCCAGGTCAGCCCCAGGATTTCTAAGTTTTAAGTGAATCTTTTGAATTTACATTTCTTAACAACAACTCCAAGTTATTCTGATATAGATAATCCACAGACCATATTTTTAAAATATTTTTTAAAATATTGCTTAGAGCATACATAGATTGTTTAGAGCATACATTTTTAGGCATGTAATTTTTTTATTACTACAAATTTGAATCTTTCAATAGAAAAAATCATGTCAAGGAACTCTAAACCTTCACAAAATCACATATTTTCTCCTAAGGAATAAATCATCAAAAACAGATTTAGTAGTTGCTATGTTCTTTTTTTTTTTTTTTTAAAGATTTTATTTATTTGCCAGAGATAGAGAGAGTACACACAAGCAGGCAGAGAGGCAGGCAGAGGCAGCGAGAGAAGCAGGCTTCTCGCCGAGCAAAGAGCCTGACGCAGGACTCGATCCCAGGACCCTGGGATCATGACCCAAGCCGAAAGCAGCGGCTCAACCAACTGAGCTACCCAGGCGTCCCAGTAGTTGCTATGTTCTTGAACTTGGAACACCTCTGTCTGCAATTTCTGTCACTCTCTGTTACTATTTTCAGATGTGCTCTTGTTGATTTTTTTGAGGTGATTCAGATTTTAGTCCTGCCTTCCTTCTAATAGCATAAATAATAGAAGTGTCACAAAAGTTTTAGCTATTTCTTGAATCTAAGCTATATGTCCCAGACTCCCACCCATTACATTTTTTTCAGGAAAATTGTCCCTCTTTGTGGTTCATAAATTATGGTTGCAATAGCTAGAAATAAGCCACTACAGAAGCATAATATTTTAGAGCTTAAAGATCCTCAGTGGCAACCAGAACCTTCTGACAAGGATTCGGTATCTGACAGCTGGACAAAATAACAATAAGAAGCAATGATAAAAATTTCCATCCCTTGAGAATAAAAGTTTTCCAATAGTTAACATTAAAAAGAAAGGCTTATGTTTTATTAATTTTTTAATTTTTATTTTTTAAGATTTTATTTATTTATTCATATGAGAGAGAGAGGGAGAGGCAGAGACAGAGGGAGAAGCAGGCTCCCCACAGAGCAGGGAGCCCAGTGCAGTGCTCCATCCCAGGACTCTGGGATCACCACCTGAGCCAAAGGCAGATGCTTAACTGACTGAGCCAGCCAGGTGCCCCCAAAGCCTTATGCTTTGGGGGCACCTGGCTTTATGCTTTAGAAAAGCATATGGAGATGCTTATGGATAAAATAATAGGATATATGGAGCTGCTTCCAAATGATCTGAGGAGGTGAGGGAAGGACAGTATACAGGGTATAAATAAAACAAAACTGGTCATGAACTGATTATCGCTGAAAACGAGTAATGCGTACATGGGTACTCACTTCACTATGCTATTTATTTCTGTATATGTTTGAAATCTTTCATAATAAAACGTTTTTTTAATTAAAAAGTATGCTTCAGAAAATGTTGGTCCACATGGCCTGCATATAGGATGCACAATGTTGTCAATCCTGGAAAACGTTTTTGTGGGGTTTTTTGTTTGTTTGTTTTTGTTTGTTTGCTTGTTTGTTTGTTTTGGTGAGTGAAATGTTGGTGTCTTCACCAGGAGGTAGTACTTAATTGTTCTGTGTAAATAAATATGTAGACCTTTATTTACAGACGTGTACAAATAGCTTATGTGTATGTTTATAGGATAGCTTTTTTAAACTTAACAGCTGTGTATAAAAGTAGATGATACTAGTGAAGCCAGTGTCAACAGTTCTAATCTTTTTCAAGTGTATATTTGGGAACTTTTCTTTTCGTTGGTTTAAGTTGCATATACTAAGTGTGTGAATGAAAAAATATGAATATATGAATCCTCTCTTTAGGAAAGTTGGGCACATATAATAATTTACAATATCACAGAGTGACATTCAGTCATGTTTAAAAACAATCATTTGTTAGCCAGGAATTCAAGTGTATAATAGAAGAGCTTACTACAGTAGCTTGAACAGAAACATATTTACTTGTCTCATATGACAAGAAGCCTGGGATTAGACCAAAGGGCTAATATAGGAGCTCTGGGATGCCCATTAGGTTCCGGGCTCTTTTCTTCTTTCTTGACACATTGATGTCCCCAACTAATCAGTGTTCTGAAAGGAAAAAAGAAGTAGGAATATATATTGTATAGACAACCAGAACTATCTGCTACAGCGGGTGTATGTATAAAGGAAAATTAGATCCAGAAGTCTCAGAACAATTGATAAAGACATAAAGATATCATTCATTCGTTTTTTGTTCTGTCACGGGTATGAGTTTTCATGGCCCTCTCACCCACGTTATCACAATCAAATGGATGCTAGCAGTTGCTGTCTGATAAAATAGTCCAAACAAATGGGAAAAGTGAAAACCTTGAGTCAAATCTTGGGAGTATAACATTGCAGTGAAAGAGGGTGACAAACCCATACCAACAGCCATAGTTTTAATTTTGGGCTCTTCAGTTGGCAGGAAGATCGCCGTTAAGTGACCTCTACACCACTTTTTATCAATTTAAATATAGAGCTAACTTTGAGAAAGTCCTATAGCTACAACTGTTCCACATGTGAGTGGCTCTGAAATTTCATCCTGTTCAACAGCAGGCAGGTATTAAAATGCTAGATTATGGGAACCTTCAACCGCTTTTTCTCATCACAACCTCTGGTACCTCCAAAACTGAAGTGTTTGCATAGTGATCTGGGGTGAGGGAGGTAGTATAGAAAGGGGCTTCAGTGCTCACTGACAAAGTTTCCTTTGGCAAGCCTGTTGGAACCTCTTCCTGGCAGCCTATTGGAATTCAGAATAGTTTGGAATTAATTATTGCTTTTATACTATAATTTAGCTACTTGAGAGGGTAAGGTGTGTTTGTGCCTCATCCTACAAAGATACCCACTCTGTATTATGCTGAGAGCATACACTTATTCTGAGGAGAGTAATTAACAATTCTTTCAAGGGAGATTTTCCACTATAAAATGTAAAAGTAATTTTGTGGGATGCATAAATGAACTTTACTTGATAAAAATATTACAAAATGATCTTAAATATTTAAAATAAATGTTAGCATATTTAATGTCTGTGTTTCTTATGTATTCTAACCTTATTCTATAGAAAAGATGAAGATTTTTAAAAAAGAGCTCAAAGGAACATACAGTTGGGACATATAGAAGGGTCTTAATGGAAAATGAGCACAGTAACTGGAAAATACATCAGATCATTGGGAAGATTTAAAGACACCTCTTGTCTATGTTAAACATAAAATCCATTTCCTAGTTACATATTTACATTATAATGGAACAAATGATATTACTTTTCCATTTTTTGAGCAGTTTCTTTTTACTTAATTGATTTTTCTCTTTTTGCCCTCAGTTTGTCTAAATGATAGTATGTAGCTTATTACTTTTATGGAGCGCAGATTTTTCAACATAAGATTTGAACTTCTTTGTCATAATTTTATATAATTTATTTTAAACATATTTGTATAGATAGATGGATAGATAATATTTATGTGTATTTATATCATGTTATTCCTATGAAATGAAGTAATATTTTATATAACAACTTTAGGTATTCTATAGTTATTATTTGGACTGGAAATGCCAAGCATTTTCATCTGAACACATTTTAAAGACCATCTTTCAGATACATATATTTGTGCTGATCTGAGTGTACAGATTTTCTCCAATGGAGCTTATATAATAATATAACTAGGCTAGACAAGAGCCATTTCATGGCACAACTGGGTAGCTTCTATTATGTATTTTGATCAAGGATTTGAAAAAAGCTTTTAGGGTTTCATGTTAAAGCCCTCTTACGATCTCAGTAGGACAGTTCTAGCTACTTTTCTTCATCTGATTGTCACTAAACTAACTAATGTTAAGCTATTCCCTAAAATAATAAGGGACCACTGGGAGTTACATTAGCTCTTGAGGCTGTATGCAGTATCAGCAGTAATAGCCTGATGAAGTAAGAGGAACCACCAAGAATACCGGGGACCAAGTAAGGAATAGCAGTTCTGAGAAACTCTTGTCAATCCTAACATTTATTAAAAAATACTGAAGATCTTGTTCTTTGTCATGGTAAATGTTGTAGAAATGTATTATCTATGGGCCTTTTTAGTGAGTATAGAGAACTTTGGAAGCTGTATTTCTCTTAGGAGGAGACTTACTAATTTCTTAAGGAATGCACTGTGGGGTGAGGCAAAGATGCCCTCATCAGCTCTCTGATACACAATGGTGGTTCTAATGTTGGGGTGATCCGCACACCCACACGCTTATACAAGTCTGCCAAACTCCCGCATATTCAGGAGCATTAGAATAGTTCAAGCAGATCTGACTTATGTACCAAATTCTTTGTATACCGTAAAAAGAAAAATTAACCATGGCTTTACTCTGAAGAGTTTTTCAATCCAAAATATATGGTGTTGATAGCTATGAAATATGTACAGTTATCACCACTGTTCCTTTGATGTTTCTTTCCAGTTTTTCTTGTGTCCTGATTTTATGTTTGGAATCATAGTGTGCAAATAACTTTATATACTTTTCATATAAAAGGGCTATTAGTCTTTGAAAATTTCCTTCCAGTTTAGTGATTGGCTTCCATCTTTTTACTACTATATGGGTAGTGTTTACATGACTCTGATAATTATTTAAGTACAGGATGGAAGAAAGAAATGTACTTTTCTGCAAACTGTGTTAGTGATTGAACCTAAAATGAAATCTTTACTTCAAAACATTCAACTCTTAGACTTTATTTTTATAAAAATAATTGTTAGAAGGATCTGAAATATTCTACTTGATCCAGTATACCTCATTGGAAGTTTCATGTATTTTAAATATAGTGAAAGCTTTGGTATGATAAATCCTATTACATTTGACACTCAATAACACATTCTTGTATTTTATTATGTTTATTACATATACATATATCATATACATATAGAATATTTATCTTCATATATTATATACATACAGGATAAATATCTTCATATGCATATATGTATACATGTATATATCATGTGTGGTGTGGTATGGGAGGTTATGTATGTATGTAGATACAAAGAGAGAAAAACAGTTCATAATACTGAAATCCACTAAATAAAATAATGCAATAGCATGATGAAAGGATATAAAAGGAACAGGGAAAGGAAATTTTAAAAAACAAAACAAAATGAAAAACCAGAAATAAAACCCATTACATGCCTCTGCACATTTGTGAATAACAAATACCTTCATTATATGCCCATTAAAATGGTAAGATATTTTATAAACATTATAAATATTTATTTTAACTTTTTAGAATACAGTTTCAACAGATAATAGATTGTATAAATGACATTTTATAGAAGTTTAGTTATTAATGATCATTTTTAGAGTACCATCCAGAGAGATTCAACACTTTGCCAAAATTGATGTAAATTATGATTAAAATTGTGAAATATCATCTCTATGAAATCTGAAAGCCTTGTACATACTGGATTTGTCACTGAAATCTATTAGAAGCTCTGGTGCATTTGTAGGTCTAATGTGAATTGATATACTGGTTCAATTAAAGACATGTTAATTTAGCTCCTGTTCCAAGCCACTGGGATTCATATTATTATAATATGTCAGAATCTTTACAATTAAATTACAGTATATTCTTTTGTGATAAAAATTAACTAAAGTGTATTAGACTATTTCTGAGTCTCCAAAAAACTACACACTTCTTCATTTTACATAATTTAAAATAATATTGACAATATGAATATTTGGAGCTAAATTCAAATCCTTTCAATTGTACCTAAAACATAGAATTGCTGCATTGTTTCTTAGCTTAAATACACTTTTTAAAACATGGCATTAGTATAAAAATATAATCTAGACAATACTTTGGGAGATCTGCTGCTTCTGAGTTTATTTCCATTCTAGTGATTGTTTGAAATTGATAATTATCAGCTTCCTTGACACAGGAGATGCAATCACAAACTTCACAGATGCTTAGTGATTTCCAAGGGTAAACTAAGAAAAGTAATTTGAATTACCCCACTCCTTGAGAAGTATAGTATGTCATGTAACTTTGCAGCGTAATTTTCTTTTTGAGCAGTATTTTGTTATTGCATTTGTAAAACATTTTAACCACATAAACTAAAAATGAGATGTTTGGTACCAGTTTTTAAGTCATATTGGGGAATATGTATTTTCCGGGGTAAATAAAACAAAAATAAATTTCCTTTCCAATTCTCTTCAACCTAGTTAGAGAGGACTAGACTCTGGCAGTCATTCCTTAGCTCTCCTCTCTGTTTTCTGGGAAGCACGGTTGCCCACACTGTAGCAGCCATAGCCATAGGCTTTGCTTTGTAGGATGGCTTTAGGTAGGTATTCCACTGATGTCCAGATTCACCATCAGGTCGAGAGACCTGATGAAGATATTTGACACCTTTGCAGGATTTCAGTATTTACCACAGGCTTTCCTACCACCACTGAAACACCTAAGCGTACTTCAGTTTATATCTAGAATGTTCTGTACGGCAATTAGTGGCCTAAAAGGGAAAGCTTTGTGATTCGAATTTAGGTTTTCAGAGACGGGGTTGCATCAACATAGTCATTAACACAGTGGACCCCTGTCATGCATCTCCTCTTACAATGTCAGATTTAGTAATTTCGTTGAAAGAAATATTTTAGAAATAGTTTCAGAAAAGAAAGCCAGTTGGTTACCTCTCACTGCGAATGTAATAGTTTACCCAGAGAATAAATAGAATTTAGAGTTTATTTCACTTCTTTTGAAGATCTGGTTAGGCATGGAATTCATTCATGAGGTCTTATCCTGGTCTTGGATTTACTTGGATTTCTTTATGGCAGAATGCTTCTAGAAACAAACTGGCTCCGACATTTGATGTTTTGATTCCTTAAAAATGGTTCCATAGGAATGATTCTGTGATCCTGTCCTCTTAAGTATTGGAATTCTTCTAAGATATAATTTTTAAAAGAAATGAAACTAATAAAATCTTCTAGTTAGAATTTTAAACATGTTGATCTAAGTAACAAATATTTACTAAAAATATTCTGCCACATTTCTCTTCCACTTTCAGCATTGACAAATGTAACTCAGGGAAAATCATTAGGAAAGATACTACATTTTCCAAATATTATTTGTTATGATGATTTGGGCTGGCATTTTGCAGTTATTTCAGGAGAACATGCAGGCTAAAACACAGGACAATTAACCTTTGTTACTGGATATTGCTTAGGAATTTGCTACTTCACTAAAACATCTTTGAGTTTCCCTGCAGTATCATACAGAAATATGCTGGTAGATGATTTTTATTAGGCCATCATTTAGAAACTGTAGAGTACAAAACAGATGTTGTCTCCCTTTTTTTGTGTGGAGGGAATAAAGAAATAGAAATGCACATAGAAATAAGAATATTAAATAATTCAGAATTAAATGGAAAATAAGTCTAGTTCAAGCAGTGCACCTGTGTGCACTGATCATGCCCATGCATTGAACCACAGCTCTCCAACTCACCTGTCTCATGTTGCACAAGAGCCTATTCTCAGCTAGTTTCCTTATGGGAAAGGAACCTCATCCATTCATTTAACTTAAGGCAGTGATCTGCATCTAGAGGATGGGTTGTATGACTTATAGTAGTCATGGTATAGAGAATTTCTGCTATAGAGAACTATTAATGATGGAAGCACATCATGTCTCCCAGGATGGAAAAAATTGGGATTAAGCACTGGTAGTAGTTTAGAACATTATCTTCTAGGATTTCTAAGTTTAACAGAGAATTACTGAATAAAAATGCAAATCTCTAATTCTAACCGAATGGACTTTACTAATAATGGAATTGCAAGGCCCTATGGCTGCCCAAAGAAGGAAGGCATTTGGGAGCTGAATTTATGCTTTGGTGCTTGCCACTGACGCCCAAGCAGGTACATGCTTATTTGATGAAGTCATGAGACTCCTAGGCCAACCACTACTCTAACTTCAGGCTACATAGACAAGACATGCATGTAGTAGGCTTAAGAACAACGCTTACCTTCATCTCCTTATATTTTCAATTCAAATGTGGTCCTGGATAAGCATAGGATTTGATCACCCATGTTTTATGATGAAATGCCCAAATTCTTTCTTTCTGTTTGAAAGATGCATGGCCTACCAAAGAATGTAGATCATGATGCATGGCTGGCCTACCAATAAACATGGACTACCCAGTGGTGGTAATTTTGGTCTAACATTCTACCTTATTCTTGAACTGTTTAACTGTGTGTATAAATTAAGAACATTCTTTTGAGTACCTTCAGTACAAAGACATAAATACATTGGTTGCAAGAGCCTGGCTTATTGTAGAATTTGTAATAGCATTTTACATCCCAGTTGGTATAATTTAAAAAAAATACTTTGCCTCAAAAACATTCTTTTTAGATCATTTGGCATTTTCTTTATATGAATTTCTTTATATGAATGAAGAAATTTGAAGTCATTAGAAATTCACTTCTCTTTCACTGGGTCTCCTTCAAACTGCAATCATGTTGCTTAAAAGACAATAATAGTTAACCAGATATTTTCACATTTCTAGTTCATGCAATGGGTGAATTTTATAAAAAAAGGGAAGCCAAAACTTTTTCTCTCTATGATTTGGCTTCATTTATTATAAAAGATTGCAAAGTAATTGAAGGAAAATGAAAACTAAATGAAATAATTAAATAAGCAATCTAATTTCTAGGTGTTAATTCAATTCTATGTCTAATCAATTTTCTGTATTTTAAAGTTCATTTGCTTTCTATCTACTTCTTGCCTGCAGGCTTAGATGTCTCAAATTATGGGATGGATATATCCCTGAGTACTTACCATGATGACACAAGGGAAAATGCCACTCAGAGAGCTACACTAATACATTTAACAATTATTCTGTTATTTGGTGGTTTCAAACTCCAGATGGCCATGTCTAGTTGATTTGATTGTCTTTGTCTGTAAGTTAGAAATCAGTACTGTGAAATTGTATGACCAGAAAGGGATAAATCTTGATTTAGTAAAGATGACCTTATTGCCTCTGAGATATTTTGGAGGGAAAGAGAAGGGTAGTACACCAAAATGGAAGCATTTTGAGCAAGGTAAGTGAAAACTCTTTTTAATGTTTCTTGGTCAGTAAATTAAACCAAATGGACAGGTATAGAATATATTGATATTTATATTGATGCAATTACCAAGTTTCCATATCTTCTACCAACACATTTACAAGTCTTAAAAAAAAAAAAAGCTTGAACTGAAGAATTCATTGAATTGGCATGTAAAAGGCTTTGCTATAAACCATGAGGTCAATTGTCAGTTCTTAAAAGATTACTTATCTCTAAAGCTAACAGAGCTGCACTTGAAGCTGAATACCTTTTTTTTTTAAAGGCAGAAAAGATAAGTAAAAGTACAAGGGAGGTTGACTATTAGTATTATAACAAATATGCTTCTGCATAAGTGATCAGGATATTAAATTTATAATAATTATTTTTAACAGTTATTGTTAGGAAAGCATGTTCAAATATGTATATGTAATTTACTAACTATTCATCTCTGGCAAGTACTTATATTTGAATCAAAATAAGAGTGTTTTTTGTTTTGTGTTTTTTTTTAATTTGCTTTCAGGATTCCATTTAAGAAATGGACAAACCTCGTTAAGTCTTAATGGATTTCTTGCTAGGAGACAAACCCTCCATAAAAGTCCACCATAGCTTTTTGCATCCTTGAATTCACATGACATTAATATTTAAATTAATCTTGACTATCTTTTGTTGCCCTTTTTTAAAAAGAGATATTTAGAAATAATTTTGGAAAATTTCAACTGCTCAATTCTAAATATATCTGCTTATCAAGTCTGTAGGGACTAGAGGACAAGCTAACATTCACAGATGAGTAATAATAATGTGTGCACCTTTTTTTCTCTTAATCCAACTGCATTAAAACGTATGGAATGGCGGTTCTGTCATGTGCAATGTATCTAATATGTTGGCCAATTCTTAAATAGTGGACTGATTAACTGTACCAAACATTGGACATTAAATCAAGCTTGTGTGTGTGTGTGTGTGTGTGTGTGTGTATCATCACAGCATCAAATTCTTTATAACAGCATCCAATGACCTACTTCTTCATACCTCTCTTGCCGTTAGAGATTTTGCTTTGTTTCTCTGTGGCTGAACACACACCCCGAAATTATGTGACTGTACCTGGCAGCAGTCCCCCTTATGAATATCTTGAAGATGGATTAAGTGAGGCTGGATCTGTGGGTTTTGCCTTTAGTCTTGTCAGAAGCCAAGGCCCTCTTTCCTTTGGGAACCTATGCCATTCAGTGAAGAAAAGCCATGAACAGATTATGCTGGTTCCTGAGTGATCAGAATATGGGGTTTCAATTATTTATTGTCTTATCATTCCAGTGATAAGTAAAAATCTCTGTTTCTCAGTTATCTTGAGAACGTACCGAACCCCTTCCTTCTGGATGATATTTACACCATTATTTACTCTGAAAAGGCCAATTTTCCAATACCTCCATATCTGATACTACGCTTTTGCTTTTAATTGTGACAGCCTGAAAGCTTATTCTGAAAGCTGCTTCCAGAGAAATCTAATTATTCTTGGTTGGGAATGTTCTTCTGGTGATACCACCGGCCTCCTGGGTACTAAGCATGTCTGATGATAGGTGATTCATAAGCACAATGTGACATTTCCCAATGAGCTGTTTTGTCACAGGTTATCCATTTTGTCAGACGTGTTATTTCATCCTGAGCTTTAATGTGACTATCATGTTGCTGGGCAAGTAGCTGAGAGTGTCATATAGCTTGTCAAAACCATAACACCCTTTGAATCAGAATTTTTAATTTTCAAATCAGCACATGTGAAATTTAAATGAGGATCCCAACAAATCACAGCTAATTCTTCCCTCTTATTTAATAACCTGGGGTCCAAAGTATGAGCCTTAGACTGCCATAATCGGCCCTCGCAAATAAGTTAAATAAACTGGGGGACTTAGGTTCTCTCTGGGGCAGACTCTGCTACCTGTTTTTGTGTTTGGTTACTGTGGAATGAGTTAGAAGAAAGCAGTTTGTTTAGATAACACACTATTTGAATCGTGACAAATGCAGGAGATTCTGCCCCCCCCCCTTTTTTTTGGCCTTTTCATACAATTCCACTAGTGTTTGTGCCTTTCTGATCTTCCCAACTTGTGCATTAGTACATCTATTAAAAGACAAATTTGTAATTTCAGTATAATTCATTTTGATATAGTTTGGTACACTTAATTGCATGTGTCCTACAAATTAAGAAGAGTTGTAGATTAGAATCAAAGTTTCAGCACCAATACAAGTATAGACATCAAGGCCACTTTTCAAAATAGCTCACTTCCTGAAGTAATTTTTAAATAAACATTGGAAATTAAAAATAGAAATTCCATGGGGCACCTGGGTACCTCAGTCGGTTAAGTGTCTGCCTTGGGCTCAGGTCAGGATCCCAGGGTCCAGGTTCGAGCCCTGGGGGTCAGGCTATCTGCTCCATGGGGAGTCTGATTCTCCCTCTGCCTCTCCTCATGCTCTTTCTCTCTCAAATAAGTAAAATCTTTCTAAAAAAGAAAAATCATGTCAACATAGAATTGCTTTTAATTAAATTATTTTAAAGTAGCTAATTAGGGGCCCCTGGGTGGTTCAGTGGGTTAAAGCCTCTGCCTTTGGCTCAGGTCATGGTTCTGGGGTCCTGGGATCCAGCCCTGCATTGGGCTCTCTGCTCAGCAGGGAGTCTGCTTCCCTTCCTCTCTCTCTGCCTGCCTCTCTGCCTACTTGTGATCTCTGCCAAATAAATAAACAAAATCTAAAAAAAATAAAGTAGCTAATTAAAAAGCATTTACAGACTTTGAGTTAGTTGAGAGCACAATTTTAGCAGTTGGAGTTTTCTTTTAAATTTGTTTTCTTTTTATTTTCTTGTTTGTTTTCTCTTAAAGTGATTATATATATTTATATAGATAGAGATGCGTGTATGTGTATCCAAAATCATCATGGCAATAAAATCAGGCCAGTTAATGTTTGAATTAACGTAGAGAATGCAGAAAAGGAAAGGGCACAGAGAGCAAAAACAATGGTAAGCTTTGCATTTATTTAAATATAAAAGTAAAGCTTAGCAACTATGGGTAATATTTGAACAGGAACAACTAAATGTTAAAAGCAAGAAAAGGTAAGTTAAAGCGTATTCACATTTGAAAGTTAGTAAGAAGAGGTAAGATCAGTACATATGAAACTGCTTGATCTTCATGTTTCACAGTGAAGAATTACACTGAATCATACCCTTTCATGTAGTTTTTTAAAAATTATTTCACCTCTTAATATTTTTCATAATTTTATTTCTTAAAAGAAGAGAAATGAAATCATATATTTTTTGATAAAGGCATAATAGAAATTCATCACTGTCTTCAGTTTCATTATCTTGTTGCACTCCATTAAAATTAATACATTGAAAAATAGCGCTTGTAATGATTCACTATTTATAAAGGTATTATGTACCTTTCATCCATTCATCCATATAAATGCATAGAAAGATGTCTGAAATAGAGATCCCTTAATGTCATTTCTAGTTATTTGTGCATGAGGATTTGGGGTATTTTAAAATATTCAGTTGTAACTTTTATTTCTTGACAATTTTTTGAGTTCTTCCCAGTGATCATGACTCCTAGTAAAAACACAACACAATAAAATGATTTTTTTCTAGAAAATATTAATAACAAATACGCTAAGATATTATTGGTGGTCAATTCTGGATAGTAGAAATATGTGTGATACGGATGGGTTGTTTACTACGTTGTACATTTCAGTATCTTTTTAATTTTAGAAAATAAAAACTTGGCTCCTGGGTGGCTCATTGTTAAGCGTCTGCCTTCAGCTCAGGTCATGATCCCAGAGTCCTGGAATCGAGTCCCGTGTTGGGCTCCCTGTTCCCTGCTTCTCCCTCTCCCACTTCCCCTGCTTGTGTTCCTTCTCTCTCCCTCTGTCAAATAAATAAATAAAACCTTTAAAAGAAAAGAAAAGAAAAACTTTCAAGAAATTAAGAAACACTAGACATTGTAGAACCTATAATATTGACAAGGAATGGTACTTGCAAGAAAAAAAATGAGCAAATTGTTTTTCATAATGTAACGCTATGTTCTGCCTGTTAGTCAGCAACCTCAATAATATTTCCATTCTATTAGGGAACCAGTTTTGAACCTTGTAAAAAGTGGTGGAATTTTCCATGAGGATGGAATTCATTAGAGTGATATCTGTGTTCTATGAAAGCATCTGGTGATTTTGGTCATACTGTCGTATTCAGGCTTAATTTCCTGCCAAATAATGAGGCTGAGTTTTAAGAATAATTCATATATATTTTGTTGCCCATAGATTTTTCAACCAGTAAAAGTATATTTTCATTAAAGGACTAAATAAATTGCTTTACAATTATGACATCTTTAAACTTTTCTGAGAGGTTTAATTCTTTTTCACTTTGAAAAACAAATGGCACATGATTCAGAATAAGTAAGTCCATTTAACTTCTGAAACACAGTCTCCAAAAGGTTCCATATATATTGATGCTTGAGAAGCAATTAATTGTAGGTGTCATTTCCACCCCATTTTCCACATAATATACTATCTGATCAACATGATCTAATGTCAAAGAGAAGGAATAGAGTTAGCACTCACAAATGAAAAATTAATCATCCTTATTGACTTTGAGGTAAATTCTGGGAAGAAAGAGAATAGAATGAAGTACAATTTAGGAATAGAAGTGCTGAAGTCATTGAAATATATTTTTAGAAATAACTGTCTTTAATGTTTGTATAGAATGCTCTTTTCTGTGGTTTGTTAACTTGTCATAAATATATTAATGAACTGGTATATAGCTTAGCTAATTTAGAATTAGTAGGCGGTTACTTAGTGAGAGTAGTAATTGTATTATCTTTTTGTCCCAATTTGTAAAGTTCTTCATGGGGTGGGGTGTCGCCACCTGGGAAATAAGTGTTTGTCGAAGTTGGCATTGACTTCAATGCAGGAAAATGATGAATTCCAATGGAGGATTGCCCATTATTTTCACATTGTAAGCACATCAGGAAGCTGACCTGATCTTAATCCACTATGGCTTAAATGGATAACTGAAAGATCATTATAATAGTCTGTTAAAACATAACTCATCATTACGCCCAATATTAAATATTTTCTTTATTCCATTTATAATAATAACAGAGATGAGGGATATTTTTTGTTCATTTCTCAGATCCTCCATAGGTTACTTGAAACTAAGTCTTTATTATCATAGGTCATAAAGTGGAGAGAGGTTGATCAATCTTTCATTTTTGAATATCCATTCTCTTCCTTTTCAACATTAGACTATGTTGATGACAGAATTTTTTATTTAGAAAGGGTCCTTGACCTGAAGGTAGGAATTTTGGGTTTGGAGAAGTTTCCTCTGTCCATTTGTAACTTTGCCTACAGGTTAAGGGGGCCATCTGAGCTCATAAGGCTTATTTCCATTTTGTAAGATGGGGATGATATTGTCTGCCTTTTGCAACTCCTAGGGTTGTTACAATAATCTGAAGAATTAATGGATTGATGGTGAAAAATTACACCTCAGTGTAAGAAGTTTTACCTAATCAGTGGATCTGGGTAAAAGCTAATTTTTTTTTCTAATTTCCATGGTTCTGTTTCACGAGTCAAATCTCCTTCCACTTTCCTTCCCCCCTCCATTTGGTCTGGTTCTCACTTTGGAGCCTCCCATTCTGTTTATTTGCAGAGATGCTCCCAATTTAATTCTTCTAGGTAATAATCCCCATCCCCCATCCCCAGGAATATGCCTATGCTATTTTTCTCTAATAATTTTTTAAATATAGTTGTCATGGGGTGCTCTTCCCCTGTATTTTTAGGTAAGATAATTTTTGTTGCTGCGTGCATTGATTACTTTTAGGCAAAATTTTCTAAGTTTGTGGAAGTGGTTGAATAGGAACTAGGGAGTCAGCCATGAAAGGAACTTTATGAATGGGTAATGCAGTTCCCTCCCTCAAATAAAAGCTCTGTACATCTCACATTTAGTTTATATTGATTGCTTTCTGAGACAGAAATAAACCAATCTCTATATTATGCAAGATTCCTGTTAGTGGAAATATCAAGAATATAAATCTTGTGACTTCTATTTCTATACTTCTCTCCAACCTGAAGTAACTCTAAGCAGGTTTTTAATTAAAGTAATGTAAGCCACTGAGTGACCACCCCTTTTATGCATGATCAGGTTACCATAGCATATATTCCAGCTCTCTTGTAAACTTGAATTTTATGGATGGGTAATAAAATCCTTCTTTCCAGGGTTTGCACTTTTATGTCTACCTTAAAAGAAGCAGTGTAGCCTTTGACAATGCTTATATAAAAATGCATAAAGTGTCAGTAGTTCACATAGAGGTATTTCAGGTTGGGTTTGCAGATATGGACTTTTAAGCTCCTTTTAATTTTTTAACCTATTTAGAAAATGAAGTGATACTATTTTTCTCTAGACAATTTATGTTTAATAGAATTTTAATTTATTTGATTTGAAACTGAAGACTAAATTGTGGATTCCAGCAGAAATATTTTAGATTTTAAGCAGTATTTCATTGTACAGGGTATTAAAACTCTCAGTCCTTGGAAGAAAGCTTTAAGACTATCAGCTTACATTCATTATATCAAACGTTAGCCCAACATTATGCACGTTACTGTGTGTAAGCACACGTGGTAAGGTAAGGTAGGGCTTCTGAGTGTGGTGTTTGAAGGTAAACAAACCCCCAGACTTACTGGTATTATGACTTTGAAAAGGTAATTCTTCTTTTATAAGACTCATTTTACTCATCTGTGGAAGTGAGAATAATTCTATTACTACTTTTCAGTTTATAAAAATTAGAGATAATACGATCGATACAATTGACAGAAATGAAGCACTCTAAAATGTTCACTATAATTAATTATGCTTTCATTCAAGTCACTAAAATCCTTCCCTTTTGCTCAGTTTTAGATAAGAGGCATGAAACATATTAGAAGATAGTCTATGAGTTTGAGATTTATGTAGGGTACTGTACATTAAGTGAAGTTTGTCTATGGTCTTATACTAATGAAGGATTTTTTTAACAGTACTTTGAACTAGGTAAGTCTCTTATGCCAGGTCTGCCTGTATCCCAAATGGGTTCGAGACATTTCTTGCATTTTCTTTTTGTTCTGCCATAGGACATTGTTATTTTTTTCTCTATAATGTTCTCTTTTCTGGTTGAGGGCTGGTATGTGGTATGCTAGACTTCTAGATGGCCAAAGGTTTACCTTTGTTAAGGATTAGCTGAAAACATTTTCTTTCTTCTTTCTTTTCACTTTGTTGAGTGAAAAATACCAAATAAAGTTTGAAATAGCATTGATACCTTCAAATATTTTCTTCAGACCATATATATATGTATATATATAATACATATACATACCTTCAAATATTTTCTTCATACCATATATATAATACATATGTTTAAAATCAATAGGAATCTACTACTGATAACAAAACATGCCATATATATGTAGTAGACACCTGCTGATTTTAAATAAGGAATTGAATTTTAAGATGGAATTCCCTTAAGAACAGATTTTTTTTTTTTTGACAAGGTGTATAAGTCCTTCTTATAACTTTCAAGAATGCAGGGCTAAATTTACCTACTTTTAAGTAGAGATGCTGAATGATAGAGAGGACATATGAACTGTTGGCTTAAAGACAGAATATTTGCACACGTGGCATTCCTTCTTAACTTAGAACTATGATTTGAGTCTTTTCATTGCAACTTTTTCTTTATGAGATAGCCTAATGAACCTCAACACCCCAACACTGAGAGGTTGGATAAAATATGGGTTTTATTTTATTTGGCCTTATTTTTCTTCAAGTAATTTGGGTTGTTTTTAATTGACACGGAATACTGCAGTTTATACTATGTTCATAGTAACAAAATTAATAACATATAAAGAGTTAAACAAAAGTCACTTTTCTCAAACTTTCTTGGAGAAACTATGTCTCTTAAGATCGTATTTTATCATAGGATTCTTTATCATATACCTAGTTCTTGGGGAGCTGAGTGGATTGAGTGAAAAGCCTTCTGAATGAATTGGGGAGGGTTTCTCATAGGATGTAATAACTGAGCTTGGAGAAGGAATTTTCCTAGTGAAGAAGGAGGAAATGACATTATAGCTACACTGATTACAATGCAGTAGTTGGGAGGTGGAACTAGAGATTAAAATTCTATCAGCTGGAAAGTTTCCAGGTTCTGGTATTATAAAACACACTTCCTGCTGCCTTAAGCAACAATTATAAGGACATCCACATATAGTGGATCAAACAAGGCAGAAATTTCCTTCTGTTTCACATAAATGTCTTGAGGAAGGTAGGTTTTCCAGAGCAGGTACTTATAGATGTGGCTCAAAATCATAAAAAAAATCACTTTTCCAGTGAGAATGAATCATAAATATAAAACAAACCAATGTTTACATTTAAAAAGAGAAGAAAAACTGAGTGGCATTTCAAAAGTGTAACTTCTGAAGTGCTGAAGAATATAATAGAATTGAAAAAAGCTTAAAAAAAAGAAAAAGAAAAAAATTGGGCAACATATAATTATCAGTTTTTCAGGCCAGATCATAAGCACAAAAAGAAATAGCAAAGTGAGATCTCTGTTCAGGATTAAAATTTCCTTGAAAAAGAATTGGAAAAAAAAAAAAGACAAATTAAATTTGGTCTTCAATTTCCCCAGAAAATGCTACAATGTTTGGGATTTAAAATACTGCTGATGTGACTAGTTTAAATCTAGTCATACATCTCCCCTGAGGTAATAGCCCTCCTGGGAGACAGGAAGATAATAAATATTTTTTTCTTCAGAAAATGTATTATCATTATTCTAATTGGAATTATGATTATTTGATGAAATTCAATTAGTGCTTATTAATAATGAGAACAACAGAGACTGCATTATGCCTGGACACCCGATTGTCTAATCTTCTTATGCCCTATAATACATATGCTGGGAAATGAAGATAGGGAACATAAGATGATGGCAGAGTATAGTGTCACCACAAAAACAGACTTTATTCTCTTTAGAGCTTATTGAATTTTGAAGCTCCATGGAAAATAATGTTTTATAATTTATTGCACATTGATGGTCTTACGGATCCCCTCAGTAATCTCTTTTCTTTCTTTCTTGTGGTAATGCCTGTGTTCTAGTTACAAACTTTTAAGAAAGTTTCTTGTGAAAATTTGCCACTTTAGAGAGGCTGCTCTCTAGCTGTTGCCAAGTATGAGCTGTGACCCTGGGGTAATAAGATTACCTATAAGTCTTTTGTGTTTTCCATTCAAACATGTCTTAAAATTTTGAAGTTTTACCGAATAAATAGTCTGTTCATGACACAGAATCACCCAGATGACACATAGAACATTTAAGTTGTCATCAACATGGGATGATAATTTAGTGGGCATAGCAACTCTGTCTCTGGAGAACTATGTGCCTCAGAATGAATCCAGATCCCCCAAACCCATAGCAAGAGTCTAATAATGCATTAGTTATCAGGTAAAGATATCTGAAAATAGAGTTTGTGCGTAGTTAGCCATTTCAAAGATCGAGAATGAAAGTAGTCTACTGAGCACAACGTAATATACATACGACAGATGAAGGGAACACATGCTACGTGTCATGTGCTGCTCTAAATGCTTTACATATGTTCTCATGCAACTTCACAGCTTCCCTGTGGGTTGGGTATTATTTCACTTTTATTTTACAGATTTGTAAATAGAGTCCAGAAGGCAGGATCTGAAGTCACATTGCTAGTTGTTGCCTGAGTCGAAATAGGAAGCCGCACAAGCCTCCTTCAGAGTCTATACACTTAATATGTAGCCACACTACTGAATAAACTGATTATTGGAGATTTTAATTGTATTCCAAAGGTCTTAGGTAAGAGAAAAGTGGAACTGGGATATCACTTGGATTCTGAGAAACACTAAAATCACCATATGCAACTCTTTTGGGTAAAATGATAAGTTCTGAGCTCCATACATAATTGTTTTTCTGGGGGATACATTCAGGTCCTTCTTGCCTTCTGCTATGGCGATACAGTCCCCCTGACTTTCCTCATTGGTGCCGTGGCCTAACCTGAACACAGCCAGCTTAACCAGGCCACTGCTTCTTGTTATGTTCTATCCAGGGCAGGCTAGAACAAGTTCCTTTAACCTCTCACCCCTGAAATGAGGAAGGTTATAAAATTCTGTGTTGCTTGCATCTTGGTGATTGAATTCTGGAATTGCATTGCTCCTGAAGCCCTCCACTGTCAATGTCCAACACTTGGGCTAGGTCTTGGGTTCCAGATGCTGTTGCGTGTCACCCAACCTCAGGGGATCCTGTTTGGGACACACTGCAGAAACTATGATAACCCAACCTGGAACCTACCTGAAGTCTGGTCACTGTCCCTCTCTGTTGGATTTCTTTGTCCAAGCCCCTGCTGCCCATGGTACTGCTATCCCAGTAGATTTTCATACAGAGTGGTATGCTAACATGCTATCACATAGCAAAATAACTTTTATCGTGTGAGTTCTTAACTTGATTTACTGTTCGGCTGAAGAAAATCTCTGAAGCCCAAACAATGTGTGCCATATTCTATATATTTTCATAAACACCTTTTTTTTTCTGAAAAGGGTCTAGAGATTGATTTTTTTTTCTCAAAGGAGTCTGTAATCTGAAAACATTTAGAACCATTGGTACTAAGAGATGTGAAGGAAAAGAGAGCAGTGATTTACTTTTTAGACCCTTGAAATAATTTTTCCAAAGGCTAACATGTTCTTAGAATTAGTATTAGAGATGTTCACTAACCACTTGTGGCTAATGGCTACTTTATTGGATAGCATAATTTTATAACAATAAATGGCCTTTTAACATACAAATTTAAAATATGGTAACAGAAGTATTCCAGTTAGTTTTCGATGGCTCATTAGAACCAAAGGCTAAGGATCAGACTAAGAATAGAGAAATGTCTACTGAGATGACATATTTAAAAATCATTTTAAATATCTGGGAATAAGAAATGCTGGTGCATTTGATCCAAATCAAGATTACATGGAATTTGGAGTTTTTTACGAACAAGTATGTAATGTGATTTTCAAGTGGTTTATTGGTGGTGGGAAATGATACTTTATAGAAATACAGTAAATTATATAATTGAATCCAATAGGAATTTGTAAGTTCTGAAATTTGGTAATGTTCTACCTACCTAGAAACAGAGTATAACATACCACAGCTTTTAAAAGTGCTGGAATCAGAAAATGCTATTATAAAACCAGTAATGAAGCATACTAAATTATTGGTAAAAATAGTTGTAAAGACAAATATCAATATTATGTGTTAAATTGGTGGCTGTATAAAAGTCAGTATCTTTATTGAGCAAACAAGATAAAACAAATGTTTCAGTAAAAATTTACAAGCAACAAAATAAATTAGATAGTATCTCTGACACAGTGAATGTAACACAGCAAATACTCTACCGACAACTATTAGGAAGTATAGGAAAAAATATAAATTTGAAGGAAAGGTAACATTTCCCTGCCTGTTAGTATATAAGGAGCATCAGGAGGAATAAAAGAGAGAGAGAGAGAGAAATGGGTGCTAATCAAACAGATCACTAGATATCCTTGTGAAGATTGTATTTGCTGAATCAAGTGGCTCTTGGCTCATTTTGTGTGTGTAAATCTTTATCTTATTAAGTGGTAACCTTCCAACATACTGTTCTATAAACTTCTTCGAAGGACATTTCTGACAGGTACAACATTGAGCTCAAATCTCACATTGGAGCAATATCTCAATTGTGTTTGATTATGGTAGTAAAATTTTTGCACTTGTAAAATTTTTAGGAAAAAAACATCAATTCTAACTCTAATCAACTGTATAGGCCACGGCTCTTCGTATTTGTAGGAAACCTAAAAGCTCACTGAGATGTTTTCTGTGCTGTGCTTTACGACCAGCGGGTATCGCCACTACTCTTGGCCCTGTTACTGAGATCCTTAAAGGTTGGATAATATTTGGGTGTGTTTTATAGTGCCAATAAAAGGCATTTTGGAAAAATTCTTGTCAAGATTGGCTGAAAGTTTTATAATTGAAATTAACGATTTCTCTCTCTCTTTTTTTATTATGTTCAGTTAGCCAACATATAGCCCATCATTAGTTTTTGATGTAGTGTTCAGTGATTCATTCGTTGTGTAGAACACCCCGTGCTCATCACCACACGTGCCCTCCTTAATACCCATCACCCCCTTACCCTACCTCCCCACTGCCCTCCCTTTGTAACCCTGTTTGTTTCCCAGATACTTCTCCAAAGAAGACATAAAAATAAAAACCCCCTAAACTGAAATATTGTATGCTACAAGAGGAAAAGGAGATTTTAATAATTTGCTGTTTCCTGTTTGCTAAAGGGTCTTTGCCCTTCATTTCATAAAAATCCCACTATTTCTTAAGACCCAGAAACCATGTAAATGAAACAAAGAAATCTATAAAAGTAGGTATAGGAAACAGTATGCTTTAAACAGAATACAAGGATTTTTCTTTCAAGTAATTTCCTATCCTTAACAAATTCTCAAAATTCTATGTCAAAGGAAATACAGAGAAACCATCATCATTACCACCATCAAACAGGTGCACATACAGCGAACACACAGAGAAGAACAGGAGACCTTAGAGGGAAAAATGAATAAGTGACCAGGATTTTGATACAGGAAAGCAAAGACGTTTGAATTGATAATGTTCGCCTCTTTGCTCCAACAGGTTTATGGAAAGATGGGCTTTGCTCTCAGGCACAATGGATTCATATTCCATCTCTAAGTCTCACTTGCTGGGTGACATTTGACAAGTCATTCAATCCCTATAGCCCTCACTTTGTACATCTTCTAAGTACAGAGAAAATTATAGCTCCCTTGTAATCTCAGGCAAAGACCTTAGCATGTCTTATTTATCTTTCTCAAGAAGTAAATAATTTACCCAGGACACAATACACATGTAAGAAACAATAGTTTGAGCACCTGGGTGGGTCAGTCGGTTAAGCATCCGACTCTTGATTTCACCTCAGATTTTAATCTCAGTGTCATGGGTTCAAGACCCATGTTGGGTGCCATGCAGAAAAAAAATTTTTTAAGTAATAAAAAAGAAACAACACTTTAAAAATGGAATAAATATTATGTGTCATACAACCAACGGTTTTCAGAATAACGTATGTGCTCAATGTTAGGTATGATTATTTTGGTGATGGTGATAGTTATGTTCCCATTTGCTAAATTATTCTTAATAAGTTAGACATTTAAACTAAAATAAGTTAGATATTTAAACTACTCTTACTATGAAAAAGCTGTATTCTTTTATTTCTTAAATTCTACTTTAGCTGGTTTTCTTTTATTTTTATTGTTATATTTAATATGTACTGTTCAGTTCACTATAAACTCTTAATACACAATACATATTGTGACCCACATTTTAGTTAATTTCATATTTCAGAAAGATAATGAAACTTTATCACTGTCATCTATAAACCATGTTTTTGTCCTCCCATAATCTAAAAATTTCAGCTTAACTTTGACTAAAGAATTTTTTCCAGAACCCTCTATATTTAGAGCTTACTTTTGAATTATAGTTGTGAGAATTAAGTGTAGGAGAGTATGTTTTGCTAAACATAGACTTGAATAGAGCTGTCTGAACTCTGCATTTGAACCTGTTGTGACCTGATTCTTATTTTTTCTTGACACAATGCACAAGTCCAAAGACCCTGGAACTCCTTGGAGAGCAAACATCTCCAGAGTTAAATGGAGCTGAATAAGCAACATGTATGTAATTGAATTCCTCAACTAGTCTGCATATTCAAAAATAAGAGTAGTATCCCCACTATCTACCTGTTGAGAACTGCCACATTCAAGGCATTTCTAAAATAATTTGAAAGAATTTTTTTGTGAAAAAAAAAAGTTTCAAAGGTCTAGGAAAATCTTTGTGTTTTAACTATTTCTCATTGCTGTTGGGTTTTCTGCAGCATGTAATATTTGCTGCTTCTTAGACCTAAGCCAATACCTTGATTCTGCTGGTAGTTGCACTTATTCCTGAAAAGTGATCAGTTGTATAAAATCTCTTTAGCCACATTAATGTTACAATTGAGAGAGACACTAATTTCTTGTACAACTATGAAGAGATACATGTGATACTAAACAATTTTGGAGGTATGCTTATACTCAGTAGCACAGTTTTAATCATTTTGATCCCTGTTTAGGACCTTCAACTTAGAAGAATCATACTTCAATTTTCCTTATCATATTTATGTCTTCTTAGAATCAAATGAGCTCCTCGAGTTTCATTTGAAATAAGTCATTTCAATGCTACTCATTGTAGAGCATGAATATAAGATAGAATAAGATTTTATATGTTTTGTTTGACATTTTATGTATTTCACATATAATATTATCTTTCTTAAATGAGAATAGAGAGCTATATTTAAATTAATAGCAAGGATGGACCATACATGAATATCTTCACTATGACCTTTAAAACAATGTAGAGTAATAAAAAAGAACAAAGCAAAACCAGAAATAGGGCTAGAAATAAAATATCTTCTATTATATGGTCCCATCAAGTGCCTAAATGGCTTCAAAACATCCCACATAGAGCCTGCAGTTGTGGCATGTTTTCAACAAATATTATTTTAATAATCTCCTAGTCTTTGTGGCTCAAATAACAATTTTTCAAAAAGCATCCTTAAGCTTCTTTAAACTTCCATTTTTAAGCTACAGGAAGCATACTGTTTCCTCCCACCATGTTGATCCGTCATCAGAGAATCAGAAATAACTCATTAGCACAGTCTCCTGTCTGAAGAGATCTCACTCTGGAAATCTTACACATCACCCTGTTGTGTGTGTATCTCATTTATAAATTAATCACGTACCAAGCTGTCAAAGTCTTCTCTATTTTCCTTTTAAAATGTCTTTAACAACAGAATTTATGTCACCAATTAAGTTTTAACGTATTTGAGGGCAAACCTCATATTCTTGTATTGCCATATATCTATTATGATCAAGATTATCCTGTTTTATTTGATGAAGCTTGGCTTTTTCATTTGCACGGTGCCTATTTTGACACAGTATTAATAGCTAACATGTATTGAGTAGCTAACATCCCCCAAATACTCTTCTGACAAATATGTAGTAACTCATTGACTCCTTTGAGATTATACCTATTTTATGGATGAAAAAAACCAAGAAGAAGGATTAGCAATTTGCCCAAGGTCATATAGCTCATAAGGAGCCATGCTTTCTGTGAACCCCACAGTCTGGTCCCATAACTTGAACTGCCTTTCACTCTCAAAAGCCATTTTCCTAAATATGGAAGTTTTTAATCCAAATCTGAAACTTCCTGAAAGAGCACTATAGGGAGAAATGGGAAAGGAAAACTGAATCAAGGAAATAACAGTGAGAGGGTTCCTGCAAAAGTCATATAGTCATTTAACGTGAACTGCCTGGAACCAGGATGAAAACAGACTGTGGGATGACATGCTTTTTGTGACGTGAATGGAGGACTCACACCAGTCACTCTTTAAAACTCATGTAAGAGACAGAGTCCTCAGAAACATCCTTGCATCAGGACAAGACAATGCTCTTTCTCATACTGAACTTTGAAGAAATTTTCAGGCATTACTTTAAAAAGTCATTCCATGAAGGTGAGTCTAGGAAGGCGTTAAGGTTATGTGAGTTCTTGAGAACATGAATTGGTGCAGCCACTATGGAAAAAAATAGGGAGGCTCTTCAAAAAGCTAAAAAAAAAAAAAAAAAAAAAAAAGAAATACCATATGATCCAGCAATCCCACTTCTGGGTATATATCCAAAGGAAGTGAAAACAGGATCTCAGAGTTATCTCCACACCATGCTTCTTACAGCTTTAATTACAATAGCTAAAGTGTGGATACTACTAAGTGTTCATCTGTGCATGGATAGATAAAGAAGATGTGGTACGTATATACAATGGAATATTATTCAGCCATGAGAAAGAAGGAAATCCTGCCATTTTTGACACCATGATGAAACTGAGGAGGGCATTATGCTAAGTGAGAGAAGTTAGAGAAAGACAAATAGCACATGGTATCATCTTTATGTGAAATCTGAAAAAAAGCGAAAGTCAAGGGTGCCTGAGTGGCTCAGTCGGTTAAGCCTCTGCCTTTGGCTCAGGTCATGATCTCAGGGTCCTGGGATTGAGCCCCGTGTCAGGTTCCCTGCTCAGTGATGAGTCTGCTTCTGTCTCTGACCTTCCCCATTGCCCCTCCCCACTCACTCTGTTCGTGTTTTGCTCTATCAAATAAATTTAAAAAAATTTTTTTAAAGCAAAAGTCAAACTTATACAAACAAAAAGTCGAAAAGTGATTGCCAGGGGCAGTGGGGCAGGGGAAATAAGAAGTTGGTAAAAGGGTACAAACATCCAGCTATAAGATGAATTCAGTTTGAGGATCTAATGTAGAACCTGGTGCCTATAGTTGATTACACTGTATTACAGAACTGAAATTGGTGAAAAGCGCAGAACTTGGATGTGCTACTTAACTAGACGGAGAGAAGCCTTTACAAATCACCATGATATACACTTTAAATATTTTAGACACAATTGCCGTCCAGCAGGTGGGTGGAAGGGTTAACACTTTACAACAGGAGCGGGGAAACAGAGGTTCTTGTCCAAGAGGGGAAGAGATCATAGGAAAAGCGGAACTAGCCTTAGAATGTAGTTGGTTAATTATTCCAAATTGCTATTGTTGTTGCTGGTGTTAATAGGTATGCTAATCCGCTCAGGCTGCTATAACAAAATATCACAGACTGGGTGGCTTAAGCAACAGAAATGCACTTTCTCACAGTTCCGGAGGCTTTAAATCCATGATCAAGGTGAGGGTAAATTCAGTTTCTGGTAAGGACTCTCTCCCTGGCTTGCAGAACTTCACTCTCAATGTCTTCACTTGGCCTTTCTTAAGTGCATGTGGGGAGAGAGAGGGAAGGAGGGGAGAGGGAGAGGGCGCTCTAGCGGCTCTTCTCAGGACACTAATCCTATCACATTGGGGCCCCACTTCTTAGGACCTCATTTAACTTTAATTACTTCCTCAGAGACCCCATCTCTGAATACAGCCACACAGGGGTTAGGGCTTCAATATATGCATTTTGAAGGGGCACAAACATTCAGTCCATAACAAGATGGCAGCCTTAACTCATCTCTGGGTTCTTTTGGAGGCTCCCTAAAAGTCTTGATAAACCTCAGACTATGGCCACATTGATATGTACACATAAATAGTCTGAATATAAATAAACATGTCCCGATGACAGTTCTCAATTGCTTCCTCATGTTATCTCCAGGTTGTTTCTCAGGAACGGCTCTGTGTTTGTGGCTCACCAAGCTTCTAGTCAGAGACATAAAGCACTACCAGTCACCCTTCCAAGCCTACCAGTAGCATGCGTGTCCAACTTGGCCTCTTCCTCTACCCTGTCAGAAATTGCAGGGCTCCCTGGAAATCAATGAGATGCATTCAATGGAGAAGAATGAGAAACCCTACTCTAGAACTATACTAATATTTTGAACACACATTTTTTTAAAAAGATTTTATTTATTTAACAGACAGAGATCACAAGTAGGCAGAGAGGCAGGCAGAGAGGGGGGTGGAAGCAGGCTCCCTGCTGAGGCTTCCTGCTGAGCAGAGAGCCCACAGATCCCAGGACCTTGAGATCATGACCTGAGCTGAAGGCAGAGGCTTAACCCACTGAGCCACTCAGGTGCCTCCGAACACACATCTTTGAAAAGCAAACTCTTAAAGGCAATTTACCAAACCACTAATTCCTGCTTCTCAGAGAGTAACCATCATAATAGAAATTGAGGTTTGGTAATATAAATTCTGCACTGAAATATTACTATTCTTCTGCAAATTAATGGAAGCAAGTCAACACATTAAACTTTTGAGGGATACAATTCAGTAACACACGGTCTTTTTAAATTTGAGTATAGTTGATACAAAAACACAGTTTATGAATAAAAATTATTCAGTTTCACATAGCCCTACTTAAATATTAAGCTCATAGCTATGAAATTAGCTTATTGAGTAACTATTATGTAAAATAACAGTAAATATCTCAGATCATTCTCCGTTCCCTAAAATAACACTTTTCACATACTTGCATAACTGTGCAAGTCTTTAACATCCATTGAATTACTGACTTTTATGTATTTAAAGACTAGTTTAGTTTAGGTATATTGTGAAGAACAGTTGGAATTTTGGTGCTTCCAGAAACAGTTTAATACATTTTATTATTATAGTAATTTATATCAGTGCTGAAGGATAATATTGAAATGTATTTTGCATTTGATGTTTAACTTAGTAGTTTAATGAGTTTCTCAGCCATAATACCTAAACTGAATTCCATGAAGCTTTGGGAGGTTTACTATAACCTAAATTTAATTTTGTTTTGAAAATTTATCAAACTGGGGCGCCTGGGTGGCTCAGTGGGTTGAGCCTCTGCCTTCGGCTCGGGTCATGATCTCAGGGTCCTGGGATCGAGCCCCTCATCGGGCTCTCTGCTCAGTCAGCGAGCCTGCTTCCCTCTCTCTCTCTGCCTCTCTGCCTACTTGTGATCTCTGTCAAATAAATTAAATCTTAAAAAAAAAAAAGAAAATTTATCAAACTTCTGTGATTTAAACTTTATGTAAGTGAATTCTTTGAACTAGTGATGCTTATATTCCACATACTACAAAATGATAACTCTGGATACAGAGCAAAGGAACATTTTATTTAAAATGGTGACTTTGTTTTAGATAAATTGAGTGAGTTAATACATTTATGTGATATTGTTATGTGAGTGGTTAAGGAGTCATTTTGTGTCCTTTAACTTTACTTGTTTTTTAAGAAACTTTATGTCTGTGCATACCTGTGTGTATATTATTTTTACCTTCTCAAATATGGCATTTCTAGATATATGGTGATAGAAATTTGTACTTATTTGTGTATACTTCAGAAATATTTGTGTTTAAATGATACTAACTCTTTTGACGTGCAGTTACAGGAAAAAAAGTTTAATGAAAGTATCTTGGATCAATTTATGTGCAAAAGTTTAGAAATTATAGTTGCTTTATTGACCAACATAAAATGAGGAAACAGCTATTTAATAGGGCTAAAATGTCAATTAAAAAAGAAAATATAACATTTTTATTCTGAAATGGACCTGACTGCATAAAACAATTTGAAAATCTAGAGCACAAATTCAAATAGAATTTCAAACTTTTTTATTCCTTGTAAAATCTTTATCAAGTTGAAATGGAAGTTTAGTACATTTGAAGCCTTTTTGAGCAGAAAACATTTCCTTCAGGAGCTACTACTGGGTAAACTTGTTATTTATTTGTTTGTTTTGTTTTAAATGAAATAGATATTGTTTACTCTTCATGAGAAGGGTGAATAAAAATGAACCAGTTATTTAAAAAAGAAAAAAACAGAAACAGACTGCAAAGAATGTAACACATTCACTCCTTAGGTTCTTAAGTCATTTTTTTTTTTGTTCTTTTGTTCTGTAATTGATTGCTAGCACCCCCTTTAACCCACCTTAAAGGGCAAGCAGGAAATTCATGTTTTCGTTCATCAGCCCATCCCTCTGAAAAGCGTTCGATATTAAAACAGTTTGCAAGGAGCAAAAGCAGAGGAAACAAGAGGCCCAGCTAGCCTGTAGCAAGGTTAGAAGATGCCTGCAACATAGACGGAGAGTTGTTCCTGTCCCGTATTTGCATGGAGATATCAAGTTAATTAGGGTATGACTCTGTTCTTCACTTTATATGTGACCTTTTATTATATCTGTAGCTCTCTAGTTCATGTGGTGTCATAAAGCTATGGGAAAGTCTTTCCAGCTATTTGACACAAACTGGAAAAAATTAAGCATTGATATTTCTTTTTGCCTGAAGGTTTTTATAGCAGCAAATTACTGCAGAGGCAAGTTGATGTTGTGGTAGCTTTGCTGTGGGTGTCAGAATGTTTCTTTTGTCTTTTAACTCCCCGCCTTCCCCGATGATCAGGTGCGACCCAGAGAGCAGTAGAGAGAGGTGGGGTGTGTGTTGGGGGGTGGTTGGTTCAGGAGGAGGTTACATGGCAGAATTCCCACGAATGTTGGCCAAGGATGAAAAAGATAAAGAAATCTTGTTTTTTCTGAACCAGAGGATTCTCTGCATGACTTCCCCACTGTTGGGGTGATGAGCTTTCAGGCTGAGATTTTATTAACAATTCATATGGAGATTGAGGGCAGCCGGAGGAGCAGATTCTCACATAAACTTGATCTGTCCATGAATGCAGTTCTCTGTTTGCCTTGACCCTGCATGGCTTAAGACGCTGCCTGTGAAGCCAGTGTGCCAGACACAAAGAAAGAAGTGAAAAGCAAGCACATTCCAGGAGTCTGCACAAAAGACCAAGCAGTTTCTAGTGGTCTCCCCAGAGAGGATCTTATCTCTGCATGGCCAAAACCCTCTACAGTGTTTATTTGTATACCTAAAGTTGTAACCTCTATGTGGCTATTTATTAAGCAATAGTTGATAGTGATGTTTTGTTAGGGTTTCAAGTTTTGTTTTCGGACTCGTTGAAACTAGAAAAATATGCACAAGGGTACCTTTTTTTCTTTTTTTTTTCTTTTTGAAGTTTAGCTTTAGATGTCACTGACCTTGAATTGCTTTTACTTTGTTGATTGGTCGGAACCTTGCAAAATGAATCTTTTCTGGCTTTTGGAGAGGCCAGAACAATATTTTAAAGCTTGATTTGACTTGGGGATGCCTTCTGATATTGCAACTCTGAAGTTTATGGGAGAGTGAATGCAAGAGATGAAACTAACATGGGGGTACAAGCCCTTACATTCCAGGGCTCAGAAACCCAAACAACAGCGCTTCCTTACAAAAAGAAGCAAGTGGAGAGAAAAGTTTGAGAGAGTCAAAAGTGCTAGGGAGAGGAAGAACTTTTAACATTGTAACATTACGACAATTACTGGCAGTTCACTATATCTAGACACATTACAGCAGGATAATGGCAAGCTAGCTTAAGAAATTTCTCTGCAACTTAATATACTAGATTTTATTGTTTAACAAATGCACAGGCTGGAAGTATAATATATTTAGGTCTAGTGGATACATGTTTCCACAGATGCTTAAAAATCAGAAAATCCAGATACACAGACTTGATTTTTGTATATGTGTTTAGCTGTTCAAGTTGTTTCAAAACTTTTATGGCTTGCGAATTAAATAACCAGTAGAGGAATGCAGGCGAATGCCATTAATTATGATAGGTTTTGTTCCTTTCATTTTATGGTGGTTTTATTTCCATGAAATTAACTGTTGTACTTAGGCTAATTGTCAGTAATTGGTGACAAAATCACTTCATTGTTTTTCTATAGCATGATACTAATTAGGATCTTTGCAGTATTGGCTCAGGCACTTTCTGTATTTTACCTTTTATGTTGAATCAGTGGTAGATAACTATCAAGTGCAACTTAAAAAAAATCTATGAGATAAAATGTTCCTATTAATAATTAAGCAAGTCTTTTAAACAGCCTGTCATAAATTAATTTTAAAACATTGACGGAAGCTCTTATTATAGGTTTGTTCACTTGGGTCATGAAACACCAACTGATTTTTTTCTGATTTGAATTGAATGCTGTTGGAATCATCTTTACAGTGTCACCTTTACAAATTTCAACTGCTTAGCCACGTGAATTTTCATCATTTTATTTGTATCTGCAACATTGAAACCAGCTTTGCTACAAGCGCTTTTGTAAGGTATCACAGGGCTGGATGGCATTGTCTTTTTTCCCATGCCTGATACTTAAATTGATTCTCATAAGATAGAGCATATTATTTATTCTCTAATTAGTTTTTCTTCTGTTTTGTTTTGCCAGACAAGAATGTTTTCTGAGACACTATCTTCCAAATGAAAGTATAGATATGAGCAGTTGAGAGGAAATAAAAGCTTGGTTTTATGGGGTTTTGTTTGTTTTTGTTTTTTATATGGGGTTTTGTTTGTTTTTGTTTTTTAGTTGTTCTTTTTTCTTTTTTTTTAACCCAACATAAAAAAGTATGTTCCATGTAGGTAACAGGTTACAAAGAGAGAAAATGGGAAGAGAGGTTCAATGCTGATAAGGAAAAACAGTATACAGACTACATATCCCATTAAAACAATCACAGCCAATAGTACTTTGCTCATTTTTTTTTTCTTAAAAGAATTCTTCTCTACTGATTCCCCTGTGATTTTTATGAATTTGCAGGTTACCGATGTTCTTTTTTTAATACTTTGAAGTATAGCCTCCTTGCGTCTTTTTCTTATTCTAAGATACTTTTACCAATCAAGTGCTTGTAAATTTTACGATTTACCACTTACTCGGTTTACTTTAATGCATCTGTAATGTGCAACTTAGAGCTCATGTCTCACAATCTCAAGAAAAAGTTTTTAAGAAATGATTAGAAAAATAATTGGCTATTAAAAGGTGAAGATTGGCTTGAGCAGGGAGAGAAGAAACTGAATGTTGAAATTGAAAGCATTCATTGTGAACACGACACATACGCACCAAATCTGAAATTAGAGAAAACTCATGAAATACGTATCTTGGCAAGGGGAATTGTTTAAATTTTCTAAAGCTGTCAGCCCATTTTCTCCATTTTTTTTTTCTGTTAAAGAAAAACTTCAAATGGAAAGCTTCACCTTTTGTACAAAGTTGAGATGTTTTATTATTGCAGGATGGTTCTACACTGTACAAAACCAGGATAGTTCAATAGCTTCCAGTGGGGGGAAACACAAGTGAGAATCTTTCTATCATTTTAGGATGTCCATAGCTAAATGCAAAAAAAAAAACCTATAAAAATCTATGGTTGTTGCCTTGAAAAAAAGAATCTTTTGATTACAGCAGCTATTTGAATACCCATTCAGGCTTTTTTGTAATGTGATGTAATCAATGCACAGGTCCTAAAGGAAGAACACTCATGGTGTGTGTGTGTGGGGGGGGCAGCAAACTCAAACATAAACTATGTTTAGATGCTGCATTTCAATAGGTTCCACCACAGGGTTAAACAAAGGTTCTCTTTCTAGCCTTTTCTTTTCTGTGCTCCCCAAAATAAGTTCTCTAGAGCAAAAATCAGTTTGTTCCTTTCTCACTTCATTGGTGTAGACGGGACATGTTCTCTTGTTCTTACCAGTTTCACATCTGTAGAAGGTGAAAAATACACACGTTGGAGACTGGATTTTAAGTTTAAAGAATGATGAAGCGTTATAAAAGTTCCTTAGGGAAGATAATTTTTCTCTTTTGTTCATCCTGCCTTATCACAGCCTCTGGACAGTACAATAGGATGGGGTTTTTCTTTCTTGAGCATTGTGACTGTTCAGAGAAAACATAGGAGAGGAACTAGGAGTCTGGTGAGACCAGGAGCCATGTCTATGGGCATTTGAATCTTACAGGGGGAAAAAAAAAAAGCACCTAATAAATCCAGGCTGCTTCTAGCATAATCATACTTGACAACCATACAGACACCGCTGGGCTGGGCACGGGTAACAGTCAGCATCTTTGACTGCTCGGGCCCCAGAAGCCTTTTATAATTATAATCGTTTTCTTCATCAGTCCAAGCTGTGCCAACACCCCTAATTAGCCAGAGCCTCATTTTAAAAACTAAAAACAACACACATGCAATAACATCAACAACAAGAAGCACCCCCACAGCATTAACAATGTGCTTTGTGCGAACTCACACTGTACAGTTACGTTCAGCTCTTAGCCTCTGACCTCGTGGCATATATGGGGTTGGTCAGCTTCCCCACTGGGAAGTGCACACATAGCAGGATGACCAGATCCCACTCTGGGGCTCCCAGACCCCTGTGGCATTGCTTGTATTGTAGTGGTTGTTGTTGTTTTTTTCCTTCCCCCGTCCCCAGGGACGTGCTTGCTCCCTGCAGAAAGGGCCTCACTCTCTTATGTGCTGCCCACAGACTGAAGCAAAAAGCAGGAAGTGCAGAAAAAATAATTGGAGGTAGAACATATTTATTCCAACGTAGTTCAAGTTTATGTGGCTCAAATAAGTTCCACATTCCATGAGACATGTCTCTTGCTAGGGCATAGGCTCCTGCAGCACTTGGGAGCATGGGCAGTGACTCCACTGAAAAGCATGAGCCATCATGAAACAGTGTGATAAGCTTTGAGGTGTTTTAAGTTGTAATTATTTTAGAATACACCAAGTAACAATTTTTTTAAAAAAAATTTTCTCAATCTATACTCACATGTATAGAGATGCATACTATGCTTCCTATTATATCCTCGTTTTCTGGGGCCTGATTCTGTGATGGGGATTATCATAATCTGCAACTTGGGGAATTTTTTACATGACATCAAACACAAGCCTCAACAAGTAAAAGGTAGAGAAGTAGGTTCACTGACGGATGCCCCTTCTCCCACCTGGTCAGGCAGCCATGCGCTCCTGCCTCCGATGACCAGTGTCTGCAGAAGCAAGGAAATCGTGAACATTTTGCCCTTTGTTCCATATGACCCATTGTTTTCATTTGCAAATAATAATTTCATTGCGAGCTCATTTGCTCAGAATTCAGGAGTAACCTGCAACTAATGATTATTTGCCAGATTACTTAGCCATCGTCCAGCTGAAAAGAGAGTAGTCTTTTCTTTTTAATAGCAAAGCCAGGCGACTTAACATTCTTATCTCCAAGTATGAACATGGAAAATTTTCAAGCTTTAAATCATGCTTTGGATAGGCATTGTGACTCTCTCTTTAACCTACTTGGGACGAGATGGGACTTTTATATTTCATCATCTTATTCAAAGGATCATTTCTGAAAATCATTAAAAATTTAAGAATTATAAAGAAGTGAGACACTAATAAATGCTATAATCTTGCATTATAACTTCAATCATTAAAGTAAAATTATAGAGAATATTTCTGGAATCACATGCAAGGAGAAGGAAGCTGTGGGAAGACAGAGCAGTCACCTCCATCTCAGGAAGTTTCAAGATGATAGAAAATTTACTAGAATGAAGAAAAAAAAAAATCTGCCTTTTTGGAAACCACCTTGAAGACATGTTTATCTTCAAATGCAGACTTCTCTTCCTTCTAGCAAGTTCAAGGTGTGGAATATTACATGGAATGAATTATTACAGCCTATAGCCTAGCGTACGGCCATATTGGAACCTGTCGAAGGTATAAAAACGCCGAAGCAGGCCATGTGATCTTAGTTAACACACTGCGAGTGAAGTGAATGCAGCAGGCGCTTCTTAACCTTCTTGATTTTTACTTGTACGGTTTTGCTCTTTGGTTTACTCCTTCCTGCGATCGATTCCAAGGCAAAGCCAGGGCTCTTCAGGAGAAGGCTGGGATTATAACAACGCCAGCCTTTGCTTTTAGCAGAGTGATGAGCTTGTCAATAATGCATTGGTGATCTCTGGAACCTCGTATGTGCGGACCTCACAGCTGCCTGGCATTTATTCCAGGACTCGGAGACTTGAGCTGAGATGTCACCACATCTGCTTTTGAGACACAGACATTCAGACATTCTCAAGAAATCTTGGGTACAGAGGGAGAGCTGGGGAGATTCTTTAACTGAAACATTGCATTGGTGGAGGCTCTTTAGGGCTGAGAATACATCTATGAAATTGCCTCTTTCAAGAGCCCTGTTTAATACTCCTCTAATAACCTTTTGTCTCCCCAGCTCCCTTCTAACGTTTGTAAGTTTGGTTGTGTCTCTGACAAGTGTATTCATATCCTAACAGCTTGCCTGGCAGCAGGGTTCATGTTCTGTACTTGGGCTTTCTGGTCACGGTGGTGGCTGAGAGTAATAGAGAGGGGGAATAAGTGAGTGTGGAAATGCAAAGCTGTCTCTTGTTACATTTTATCGATCTCATTCTGGTGTCATTCAATTAAGACAGAAATGTGATGGATAGTCTCTGCACAGATTCCTGGGTTGCTCTCCATCCATTGCAGATAAAGCTTTTGTGTTTTATGGAGGGGGGGCATGGGCAAATGGGAGAAATCAAAGATGCTATGTGATCTGAATTACAAATCAGTGTCTCTCCAAGGATGCTCCAAAATGTCAAACATACCATGTTTATATTTTCACTTATTTTCTCATATACAGAGTACTCCTGTTGATGTATAGGATGGGTTCTGAGAATTTAAGAGAGGGTTATTATTTTCAAAGACTTGGGAGCTATCATCATTCTCCTATCAGCCCAAGATAATTAAAAAAAAGACTTTTGTTAATTTGTGCCATGTTTGAAGTTTGAGAAAATGAAAATGAAAATTTCTCATTTTTTTATGGGCTTGTAATTCTAGGTTGACCTTTTTGCAAGTAGATTTTAAAGCTGGCAAGATGAAAAGAGTACATACAGTTTTTTTTTCTTTTAGTTGATAAATAAATCATTCTGATTATTGCTTATGCTACAAAGAAGTATGCAATCATGAGTAAAATATCACACTTTAGGACTGTGTAAATTCCGATCTTACTCTTGGTGACATGCTTTCCCTTAACTACATCTCTCCCTCTATGTTTGCTGCGACTGCTGTAAGGACAGTGGCAGTAATCCATGGATGTGAGAAGCTGGAAAACTAACAACTCATATGAGCAAAGTGTTTTATTTTTTTTTCTTTTAAGAAATGATTCGTGCAAACAGATATCATTAAAGCAGGTTATGCTAAGCAAACTCCCTTGGTTCCTCCCAAAGCAATACCAGATTCCAAATGAGCATTCAGGATTTTCTAATCAAGGTTATAGCTTCTGATAATTAATGCAAATTGAAAGACCGTGTGGAATAAAATAGAAGCAGGAGTTTTAATATCAAACCAATATATTAATGTCCAGTCTCCCCCATGTACTTGGTATGTGACCTTGGATAAGATACATGCATCTTCCAGCTTAAACCTTAATTTCTTTATCTGAAAAATAAAACAGAATTATAAGATTAAGTATAAAGAAATGTTCGTTCTATGCTTGTCCTATGTCCTTGGCACATAACAGATACTAAACATATTCGGTTTCATCCTGAATCTCTCTTTATGATTTTGACACTGAGTAATTTGTTACTCTGATAAGCTTGCTCATTTAGGAAAGGAATGTAAGCAGAGATAAATAATACATTTGAGCCCTACCACTGAGGGTCAAAACTCTTCTAGTTCTTAATTCACAGAAGTTAATTTATCAATCTGTGTCTAATTTTATCTAATTTTATTAGAGACTTCCAGTTGTTCATCAGAAGTTTGTTCTAAAATTTCATTTGTGGAAGGAACTCTGTGTATTAGGTCTTAACCTAAGTTATACTTATCAACAAAAGGCATTTTAACTATCATGCTTTAACTTTAAAGTTAAGGAGCAGCAGTCAACGAAGCAGCAACCAGTCATTTGCTAATTTTACAAACATTTAGGGCACCAGGGAATGATTTAGCTGGGAATTTAACTGAAAGTTCACCTCATAACCCAATCAGTAAGTTAAAAACGCCACAAAATCTTGTATTGCTAGTACATGCAAAACCCTACAGGCATTGTTGGAAGTTAAACCTATGCACATGTCATGGAATTTGGCTGTCTACATGTTTTCCCTTCTATGGTCATGCGTTCTTAAATAGTGTTTAAAAGCAATCATCGTTGAGAATCAAAGCTTACCTCAAATATACATCAGGGCATAGCTGGCATCTATTTAAGGGAACTACATCTGTAAAGGATAGGTAGTAAGTAAAATATTTTTTCCCATGATCAAAACATAATAAGTAATTAAGGTCTTTCTGGTGGAAGAGAAGTTTTGTCCTAAATTTTGCATATGATACTCTTTTCAATTACCAACTTAGTGTGTGCTAAGGCTACTTAACACATCCTTCCTAAAAATCTACCAATACTTCCGTTGAAGATATAATGAGCTAGATTCCTACAGCCTTTTACAATCATTTGGCACCTAATAAGCATTACAAGGGAATATAAGTATTTCTGTATTTGGGGGTGGGGATTAATACAAGTCATTGAACTCATTTTATAGAAGGTGTGGCCAGTACTCCTTGATGTCCTAGGGTAATGTTCATTTTTTTTCTCCCAGTGAGGCAGAAGTTGCTATGATGTGTTTGATCATTCTCAATTACCCCAGAAGCCACTTTGGATCTAATCTGGTGATGGAGTGCTTCTCTACTCTCTTAGGTCCAAGCCGGTGTTATTGAAAATCAAGTTTCTGAGAGGCGCCATGTTTCATGACTGACTGACAGAATTTAAAATATTTCAGAAGGTAGACTTTTAAAAAAATTTACAAGTAATTATAATCTACAGAAACAGAAACCCAAGACTGGGATCTTATCTTACACATTATAACTTTCCGTGTTCAATTCTGGGGAACACATAAATTACTACTTGTGGAAATATTGTCTCCTCTTAAATTCTTAAAAAAAAATGCTTTTGGTGCAATTTACAAGATAGTGCCAGTTGCCAATGACATTTTCTTCTTTTTATAGAAGTTTTTTGCTGCCTTCAGCTAAATTGAAATCCTCGTTGTTGGTTGTCCTCTCTTTTAGGCTCTCTCTCCATTAGAACATAAGCATTGTGAAGTAAAAAACAATTGTAGATGATCAAAGTATGGTTTGTTGAAGTAATCATGCTGACTCAGTACCAGGGGTGTCCTCAGGAAACAGAATATTGCTGTATTATCTCCATTCTTATTTCATGTTCACTAAAGGGTTTTAAAGGATGTAGCCATCCCAAATCCCTGGTAGTTCGTTCTCCTCAACATTCACATTTAACATTACCATTTATGGCATAGTAATCATCTTTACAATCACACAGTTTTAAATACCGGTTGTACGGTTTTCCTTGAATTAACGTGATGCTCCAGGCATTTTGTTGAGTTCAGCATATGAACCATTTCAAATTGGGAAAACTCTATATAAAGTTAATATTAATTTTTTTCCATTTTATTTTATCACCTTATGTCTCTCTTAGGTTTGCAGGATTCTGATTAGTATCTATCTGTCTTGGTCTCTCCCTCTCTATATCATTCTTTGTGGCCTTAAAAGAAACAATATCCTTTCTGCGTGGCTTTCTGGCCATAACAACATGGTTTAGAACCATATTTCTTCCGAAGTCCATTACCATATAACTCAAATAGATTGTTCTTTTCCAACTTGAAGTCTTACTAGTACTTTTGTGAAGGATCAGCCTAAGACAACTTCAAATTGATATTTTCCAGCTGAAACTCTTGTTTGGGTTAAATCCATTCTCCATATTCACTCATCCTCAGTCTCTCCCTCTCTCTTTTATTTTTCATCCCTCACTCATTTCCTCTTTTCTAACTATGTTGACAACTCTTTGGAATCATAAAGTTAACATTTCAGACTTGGCATCAACCCGAGGTCCGCAAAGGTTCTAATTGCTCAGATCAAAGAGAAAGTTTAGGAAATATTCTTCTGTTATGGAAAAATAAAGATGTCTTATTAAGGGAGCAACTCTATCATCTTGTCTTGGAATTTGTATCTTCTTGTCTTACTTATCATCTTTCTGTTCATGTTGCCTGGCACACAGGAGGAGGTCAATGAGTGTTGAAATTGACATGAATTTGTATGTCATATTTGAAGATATTCCTAACACAAGATGAGTTCACCTTCATCTTTCCAAACACAGATATGCTAATTACACATTCTTCTCATAATGAAGAGGAGTTTGAATGTTTTAAAACTACATCTTGATAATTCTCTCTTCGTTGAGATTTGGTGGCTCTAGAGAAAACAATCGGGACCCTATTTTTTCATTTCCCCTTAGACCATTTCTAGGTGATTAGTATTAGCATTAATAGTCTCATGACTTTTATATTAAAAGATGCAAGCTCATTTGTTAAGTAAAATTCTTTTGGAGAATTCCTGATAGTCTGCTACACATAGGAATGTGACAAGCCATTGTGGTAGTAGAGGATTAAGAAATACTATGTTAAAAGCATAAGCTATATCACAAAATCATATCTATAAAAACATACTCAAGAAGGGAAATAGAAATTCTCCATGTTGACAAACCTGCTTACTATATTTTCATGAAGATCTTTTATCATCTCTCTCACCAAATCCAATTATCCCTGTGGGGTTTTTTTGTTTTGTTTTGTTCTCAGTCACTGATGAGTATAATATCAGCTATTTGGCTGTCCACTTGAATTACTCAGTTTAGTATTGAACCAGATTTGTTTCTGACCACTGGGCACAGCAAGCATTCTAAAAGATGGACTTATAACAGATTGAATCAAAACTGTGGGAAAGGCAGGTGGAATTATCTACCCATGTTGATCAATGGGAATAGATATAAAATAGAAATGGCGCTACTGTACTTTCAACTTGTGGCTTGAGAAAAATAACTCTTGTGTTTCTATGCGTCATTGGAAAAGCCTTATAATATAGATATGCACTCCTTGCCTCATTTCCTTTCATGGTAAGTCTTTCATGTTTTTCCAGTAAAACAGGGTCATAAGGACTAAAGCTCACTATTTTAGGCTGAACCTCAAAAAGGATCTGGACCTCAGTTGAGGCTCAATGTTCCAGGGCTCTGCTGTGTTTGGCTAGAAAACTTATTTTTTCATTTTACTCAAAGGTGATAAGGTCCTTGAAACTTCACTTTCAGAAATTCAAGTTTGTAAAAGACTAGCCAGTAGAAAAAAAGCAAACTAACCAAGGATATATGGACACCTGTACTGATTGTCTGGCCAAAACATTTTTTTCTCAGTATAATAAATCATTTAGGTAGTGCTGTTAGTGTTTGGATGACCCTTACAGATTACAAAAATCAAAAGAGTGCACATTAATCCTATGACTACCACCAGATAATCATCACTTGAAGTTCCAATCAAGTGGAGAGGAGTCTTCAACTTAGTTGGAGAAAAGCTTCCTTTCCATGTGATGTTATGACCTCCCTTCTTACTACTCATGTTGATGATCCCCATTTACAGGTAAAATAAGTCATAGGACTATTAATAAAGTTCAAAATAGACAAAAATAATTTAAAAAGGTAAAACTCCAAAGAATAAACTGGTCATCAGCAAACCAAAGTATTTCACTGGCAGGCCCAGGTGTACATTCTGGTCCTTTTTGATTGTTTTTCTGTTTTCATTTTAGCAAGTGGCAGTTTACCTAGCAAAGATTCAAATGCAGAGTAGAATTGGATAAGATTATTTGTAATATTGCTTCCAGAGTTAGCCATTTATGATTTCACAAATACATGAGGAAAGTCACCAAATAACTTTGCTATTTTGTATCCTTCCTGAATTTTGGAAAAGGAGACATTTTTTTCCTTTCTTTTTAAATCAACAAAAACTAATCAAAGTCCTCTTATAGTGAGCCCTGTTCTCAGTGAGTGATACAAAAGACATAACTTCTTTTTTTTTTTTTAATTTTTTTTTTTAAAGATTTTATTTATTTATTTGAGAGAGAGGCAGTGAGAGAGAGGCAGTGAGAGAGCATGAGCGAGGAGAAGGTCAGAGGGAGAAGCAGACTCCCCGTGGAGCTGGGAGCCTGATGCGGGACTTGATCCCCCGTCTCCGGGATCATGACCTGAGCCGAAGGCAGTCGTCCAACCAACTGAGCCACCCAGGCGTCCAAAAGACATAACTTCTTACCTTAAGCAGCTTGCAATCCTAATAGGTTAGAAACACCTAGAAATAAAAAGAAAACTTAGATTCATAAGTCAGTTCTAAGGGCTCCAGAAGTGATATAAATGATACACTCTTCAGAACTTCAGGAGAGATTAGGGCTTTTCTGTGTAGCCTGGAACAATCACAGAAGGTTTTGGAAGAAATGTATTTTGAGAAAGATTCTGAAAGAGAGACAGAAAAACCATCAAAGGCAAAAAAAAAATCTCAGCAAATTCTGTGTCTTTGTTTCCAATCTCAGCACCATAGGAAAAGACATATTTTAAATAGAGAAAATGGACCCACTGAAGATTGCCCCTGGATGTCATAGGAATGATCTATGAGCAAAAAGAAGATTAATATTCATTGCATGTTTCTTCTCTGGCTTGACTTAATCACTGACCTCATGGTCCAAGTCAAACAATGTGTCCCAATGAATAATTATTTAGGTATAATATAAAATAGTGGGGGCACTTTTATATTTGTGGGTGAGTAGAGACATGTTTTCCCATCTTACATAAATCTGTGGGAGGTATCTGCCAACACCTTTTAGATCTTTTCTGATGTAATGTTATAGAACTCAAACAGCAGAGAAACATATATACATGTTATACGAAGTGCCATAAGAAGAAATAACATGGATAAAACTAGCTTTTTAATTTCCCACTTATCCGGTCCTAAAATCCTACTCCTTTCCAATTTTCCCTGTCTCACTAAAAGGCACCAGCATCCCCTGTGTATCTCAAGTGTAAAACCTAGGTGTGATCTTGGATTTTTCTCTTTTTCTGATACCCACATCTTTTCCATCAGCAAGACCTGCCAACTTGATTTTCAACTTGGGTCCAGTATAACCCCTTTTCCCTACCTCTGTGGCTGTATCTCTTCCTTGAGCCACTGCTCTCCCTTGGGAAGGCTGTTGCGATAGCTTCTAACTGATATTTCTATTTCCATTCTTCTCCCTCCAGAGTTAATTTTCTACACAGCAGTCAAGGTGATTTTTCAAAAATGTAAATTAGATAGAGCTCTCCAATGGTTTCTTATCAAAAAAGAACAAAACAAAATAAAACAAACAAAAAAACCTCAACTCATTACTCTTGCCTGCTTGATCCTGCATTATGAGATCTACCTACATTCTACTAGATCTTCTACCACTCTTCAACTTTTGCATCCTGTTCTACAGATGCTTGCCTTCATGAAGTTTCTCTAAAATGCTAGGTTCTTCTAACCTGGGACACTCTTGCACTCAACCTTCATGTGACTTTCTTCTCACTACATTCAGGCCATTATTAAAATATAATTTCCTCAGAAAGACTTCCTCTGACCTTCCAATCACTGCTTCCAACTTATTCCTCTCTATTTCCTTACCCTGATTTGTTTTATGTCATAATACTTGTTGATACCTGAGCTTATGTATTTATCTATTTGCTTGTTGTCTCCTTCCCTATTATAAGTTCCTTAAGAGCAGATATTACCTCTCTTGTTTATCTCTAGCATCTAGGAAAATGTTGGACACATAGGAAGTATTCTGTAAGTATTTGTTAAATAAATGTATTAAAGAAAGTAGAACATACTTTGCAAGATTTCATCTAAAGGAGTGAGAAAATCTTGTGAAGCTGGGAAGACTATATTTAAGTCTGAGTTTGAACACATGCTTACCATCTGGACTTGGGGAAATCACTAAACACCTGAATTTTCATTTGTGAAAAATGACAATCATGCTACCTATTAGGCTACTTTGTAGAGAGGATTAGAGATAATGAGCATGATGAATATTGAGTTGGCCGATAGATAATCATTGATTAGTAATAATAATAATATTAAACATAAGAGTAATAAAGAGTGCCCCAAATTCTAGGCCAGTTTACCTCACCAAAAAAGTATAAAGTAAGAATGCCCACCCTTAAATTCATTATCATAGACTTCTATTAGATTCTTGAATATACACCCTTGGGAAATAGAATAAGAACCATAGTTTAAATAGTTTAAACTCAAATGGGATAAAGCAATGAAAAATACACAAGAGAGAACAATCTTACATTGGAAAAGAAATCGATCCAATGACCTAATGTATCTTTTTATTATTTCTAGGTTGAATGTGTATGTTTAATTCATAGAAGTCTTTACTACTTTTATGTTGGAATACACTTAGATGAAACTGTACTCCTATCAACAAAATTGGATTTACAAAAACACACCAAGGATTTCAGTATTGAAAGGTTTTTCTATATGATATATTAAAGTTTATTGATTAAGTTAATTCCCCCTTGCATTTTCTGTGAATTATAAAAAAGGTTCTCTTTCCTCTGTGCAGATGACATATGCATATTGCAAATGTAACTGGAGTCATATTTATGGTTTGGTAAGCAGAGTATGGGTTAGATTGCAGCTTCACTCCTCTGCCTGTGTCCCTCTTACAGGGCACTGCTCAAACAACCACCTGCAGGGGTTCTGTAAATATTAGATAATCAATACAGTGAGAGAATAGAATTCTGAATAGAGTAAGCTGAAGGTAGGTCATGGTTCCAGCTCATTTGTGCTTTCCTTCAGTTGGAAATTGGAACAGTATGCAGAATAAAGGAGACATATGGCTTCCACAACTATAATCATGTCATATTTAATTGTGGATCATTGATTATTATTAATCCAAACTCTAAAAAACACTAAGACCCAAATAGCATGCTTGTCACTATTTTAAGGCTAAAAAGTACATAGATAAGTTTGATGTGGTAAGAAGGTTAAGGTAGGAAAGGGAGGAGTTCATCAGGAACTGAGTTTGAGTGATCCTTACTTCCTAGAGAATGCCTTCAGTGTTCTGTTTAATTCTATTGATCTTTTCCAAGGCCTCACTTTTCTGGTGACTGCATTAAGACAGGTCCTTTAAATGACCAAGAGAACAAAAAATTTCAGCTGGAGGGAAACAACATGAACAAAATCAGGGATGGAAAAGTGTGAGCCCCTTAAGGAAACAGCAAGCAATCCACTCTGGCAGGAGGGCAGGGAACATACATGGAAAGAAGGGGGCGAGTTGAGGTTTAGAAGACTCAAAGGAGTCATGATGTATAAACTAAATTCCAGAGGAGTTTTTTGTTCTGTTTTCCTTTCTTTTTAAAAATGATATATTTCCTTTGAAGGCTTTTGAAATGACCAGATCTATAATTTATAGAGAATGAATTATCTTGTATATGTAGAATGGACCATTTGAGTCAGGGAAAATAAGTAAGGATGGTATTTAGGAGGATAGTCCTAGGTAGTAACCCAGAGAAGCAATAAGGGCTTAACATAAGATAAAAGTGAAGAAAATGGGGATGCCTGGGTGGCTCAGGAGCTTAAGCATCTGACTCTTGATTTTGGCTCAGGTCATGATCTTAGGGTCATGTTATAGAGCCCTGCATCTGGCTCTGCACTGGCCTTGGAATCCACTTAAGATTCTCTCTCCCTCTTGCTCTCTCCCTCCTCCGCTCCCCCGCTCCCCGCCACTTTCTTTCTCTCTCTCCCTCTCAAAAAAAAAAAAAAAAGTGATGATAATGAAGACAAAGATTTGGCATGACTTAGAAACTCCATGGAAGTAAAAATGAAGAAGGAAGAGTAAAAGAGGAATGGTGTGATGAATAAATTAGGTAAAGCTAAAAGAACCAAGGGAATTTATAAAATATTTTTTTCTTAAGAGCAAAGGCAAGCTTGTCTAGAATGTAAGCAAGTTTGAATTTAGATTTATGGTGGATTCTTAACTCCTTTACGACTCTTTAAGATAATACTAATTCTTCTTTATTCATTGAGCTCCAAAATATTTTATATAGTTATATATTTATTCATATATTCCTGTTTTATCTTATTTCATATAATTTAATCATATTTGATTTGCAAATCTCAGTGAACTCATGCATTTAATCAAGAATAAGTAAAAGCATACCATTGCATTACATCCCCTTAGTGCTAATATTTCAATACCTGTTTCGTTCAGATATCTTGGAAATGTACTTCCCTTTAAACTCTGCCCTTGCAGGGATGGTTTCCTTTTTAACTTGGCATTTCGAGATAATTTTAGACCCATAGAAATGTTACGAGATAGTACACAGACTGTCTGTATATCCTTGGCCCAAATTCCCCCAATGTTAATATCTTACATAATTATAATACAATTATCAAAACTGAGAAATTAACAGTGGTATTGCTGATTGATTTTAATGCCATTAGTCTCGCAATCATTTTTCTTAAAGATATATGGAAAGAAAAATATTATAAACTACTATTTATATGCTCAGAGTGTTATTTTAATCTTTTAGCCAATGAGAGCTCATGAGATGGACTGTACATGGTTAACCAATGATTATGTACACAACCTACTGCAAATTATCTTAGCACTCTGTCATGGACTCCTTGGATGCCATTTATTTAGAGTTCCAATGAATAATTTTGACATTTTGACATAGATGTTTGCAAATAACAGAAGATTGATTTAAAAAAAAAAAAGCAAAAACAAAAAAAGGAAGAAAACAAAAGAAAAAATTCAACTAACGAGCACACTGAGAAAGTATTGCCGGATGTAAAATGTCAAGTTAAGTCATGGCTGGGAACACTATCAAGGAGGTGGTTTGGATAGTGGAAGCGGATTAGTGGGCAATTAAGGATTGATGGAAATTCTTTGACATTATTAAGGGCATTATTCATATCCCTGGAGCCTACAAGGAGTGGCCAACAATCTGCAAGGAGAAGGAAATGAGATTTATGTTTGGTGAGGACTTTTATAAACCTCTAATAGAACATTTCTGAGGTGCTGAGTTTTTGGCCTGGCATCAATCCACTCCAGTTGGAATTCAACCTTAGTTTACCACCCGCCCTCATCCACCCAATTACTCAAGCCCCAAATCCACAATTCATACTTGACCTCTCTTCCCGTAATCCTCAAAATCTGATTCCTCAACAAGTGCTATTACTTTTACCTCATACATATATTTTAAACTATTTCACTCTGTCCATCTCAACTGCTAACACCCCAGGGGGTGGCTCTCTCCTTTCTCCTCAGAACTATTGTAATAGCACCCAACTGTTCTCTTGGACTCCGTCATTATCCTTCTCTAACCTCTTCCCCATAAAGAAGCTGGATTTATACTTATAAATCACAAATCTCATCATGCCCCTCCTCTTAAAACTTTATGAGGTCTTTCCATTGCACACAGATTGAAAACTTTCTTTAAAAACAACAAAAGGCCTCCTCCAATACGTCCACACAATGGAAGATTATTCAATGCTGAAAAGAAATGAGCTATCGAGTCATGAAAAGACATGGAGGAAACTTGCATTTAACTTACTAAGTGAAAGAAAACAATCTGAAAATGCTGCATGGTGTAGGATTCCAACCACAGTATGACTTTCTGGAGAAGATAAAACTATAGAGATAGTAAAAAGATCAGTGGTTTACAGGGATTAGGGGGGAGGGAAGGATAAACAGGTGGAGGACAGAGGATTTGTAGGGCAGTGAAACTGTTCTGTATGGTACTGTAATGGTGGGTACCTCTCATTATATATTTGCCCAAAGTCATACAATGCTCAAGAGGGACAGTGAACCCTAATGGACCTTGGTTTATAATGCTGTGTCAAGGTAGATTCATCAGTTATTTAAAAAACAGTACCACTCTTTTGAGAAATGTTGATAGTGAGGGAGGCTCTGCATGTGTGGTTGCAGAGGTATATGGGAAATCTCTGTACTCTCCACTTAATTTTACTCTGAACCTAAAACTGCTCTAAAATATAGTCTAATTTTATTTTTTTTAATTTATTCATTTATTTGACAGACAGAGATCACAAGTAGGCAGAGAGGCAGGCATAGAGAGAGAGGGGGAAGCAGGCTCCCTGCTGAGCAGAGAGCCCAACTCGGGGCTCCATCCAGGACCCTGAGATCACGACCTGAGCCAAAGGCAGAGGCTTAACCCACTGAGCCACCCAGGCTCCCCTATAGTCTAATTTTAAAAATGGCCCAGCCTTACATTAACTGTCTACTGCCTATCCCTCCAAATTCATGTCTCCTTTTGCACAGAGGGGATCTGCTACAGGTAGGGTATCCGTGGCCCAGGAAACAAAAGGAAGGACTGTTATACCTTCCCACCTCAAGCTTGCATTCTCCCTCTAGCATCTTCTTTAGGGTAGTTTCTACTACATAGTATCAAAGGTATAGTAGAGATCAGTGAGGGTACCAAGAAATATTCATTTTACTGTTATTGTCTTAAGTGGGCTTCTCCTTCTCTAGGGTGGGTAATTGTCTAAAGCTCTTAGGGCACTTTTGGGTGCACATCAGAGATCCATAATGGGAATATTCTACTCTACTTTCCATGCATCGGGTAGTAGATTTTCCTCTCATAGCTGTGTCATCCTCAGTTCAAATTTTAAGGGATCTACACCACTCGAACTCCCTCATGGCATCCATCATCCTTCCAGGTGCTTCCTTGGGCAGTTTCTTTTCATGGTTGGAACTGAACTGCATTGGTCCACAGGCCATACTTACTCATGCATTCTTTGCACCAGTAAACTCTGGAAATTCAACCAGATGGCAACATTGCAGGAAGTTCTCCTTTGATCTAACATTAAAGCAGCTAGCTCATCAATGTGTGTCACGGATGTGGTCCAGGCAAGAGTATTTCCCACTCGGTCTCCCAACTCCAGCTCTCCAAGGGGTCTGAAAACCCATCACTAAAATTGATAGAGAGGGCAGGTATAGTGCTCCCCAAAGCAATCTTTGGAAAAGCCTCTCATATCCCCTTATTCTGAGGTTTTTATAGTTTCAGTGTGTCACCTAGATTGAAATTGGTACGAGGAAGTCTGTCTTGAAACTCACTTTGTGATCTAATATCCTTTACATACTGTTACCCCAGTAAAAGCTTCTAATGTAATGCATTGACATGTACATAAAATAGATAAGATCTTCTA